>JAQQSU010010830.1:0-12327 GCA_028627135.1 Pseudochirops cupreus | reverse complement strand
TATATATATATGTATATAAGGTATGGGACCTCATCATCAGAAGGTTACATGACAGGAAGGCATATGTGGGTGTGTGTATATATGTACGTATGAATATATGTGTATACATATTAATATCTATACATCTCTATATATACATATGCATACATATACATATATTATAGTGCACATATATAGTGTATGTATATGTGTATATACGTATACAGATACATACATATATACACATATATACATATATAGTGATTGCCCTACAATCTCATCCATGTGCTTATTCCATCTTACAGTGCAAATCACAACCAACTCATACTTTCACATCCTGTATAATTTTTATTCATACCTTTCATGAGATTAAAGGATGGATAGATATTTTGAAGTAAGGATCAAGAAGATCTTCTGTCCCATAATTGATGTGGGGATGAAGGAGTCAAAGATGATGAATCAGGGACCAAGATATAAGGGATCACTATTACATATAGGAAAAATATTGTATTCTGTATTTGGAATTTAAAGACTCCATCTTTTTAGGTTAATTTCACATCACTCCCCATTGTAAAATCTGTTCCAGTCAAAATTACCTATTTTCTTTCCTCCATACATGATATTGATTTTTCTATCTACATGTCTTTGTATGGATTGTCTCCCAAGCAGGGAATACTCTTGTCACTTTATCCTCTTGGAATCTTTAGCTCTTCCCATGACTCATATCAAGTACTACCTCTTATATGTGATCTTTCCTGATTCCCCCATGTTATTAACACTACTTCCTAGAATGACTCTTTGTGCAAACATTATATTTACTTATTCATATACATTTTATTTCACTGAAACATGCCAAGTAGAATTCAAGGTCTTTGAAAACAAGGAGTGTTTCATTTTTTTTTTGTCTTTGTATACTCACCATAGTTCCTGGAATACTTCTGGTGCTAATTTTTTTTTCTTTTGTCAAATTAAATTGAATTTGAAACAGAGCCAATGAAGAAGCCAGAAAAAAAAAAGATGGATCCCAGAAGCAGGAAGGGTATAATAAAAACCAAGGATGGAAAGGCTGTTACGAGTTAGGCAGTAAGCAACACTATCAAATGCTGTATGGAAGATTTCAGTTTATCAGTGAGGAAACCATTGGTGACCTTTGAGTGAAGTCAGCAGTTGCTATATGGTACAACGGTTATGGCACTGGGTTTGGAATCAGGAAGACATATCTTCATGCGTCCAAATCTGGTCTCAGATGCTTACTACTTCTGTGACCATGGGCAAGTCACTTAACCCTGTTTGCCTCCATTTCTTTATCTGAAAAATGAGCTAGAGAAGGACATGGCAAACTAGTCCAATATCCTTGCCATGAAAACCCCAATTAGTGTCACAAAGAGTTGGACACAACTGGAATGACTGAATAGCAGCAGCAAAACCAGAGTTCAGTGATTTAAAGAGAGAATAAAGTGGAGAGAGTTTGTGTGAAGTATTTGTTCTAGAAATTTTTCATGAAAATGGAGAGAACCAGGACAGGAGCTAAAGGAGGCAGCAAGGTCAAGTGAAGTGTCTTTCAAAACAGTGAATATCCAAAGATGTGTGAAGGCAAGAGAAAAGAACTAGTTGAGGAAAGAAATTGAAGATGCTGGAGAAAGGGAAAGCTGAGGGAATGAAGGTTTGGATAAGACTTGATCCATGGAAGACACAGAGATATTGACTTTGGAAATGTCATTTACCTTGTCCCATAAGATAGGAGAGGAGAAAACCATTACATAGTAAAAAACAAAAAATAAAAAAAAAACCCAGATATTTTAAAGGGGAGAGAAAGGAAAATGACAGAAATACATTATGTACTAGATTTTTACTGAGAAACAGAAGAGTAAGTATTCTACAAAGAGTAACTGTGGAGTCCATTTAGATTGCTAAAGACATTTGAAAGTATAGAATAAGCTTTTCTCCAGGTTGAACACAGTTGGAATAATATGTTGTTCTTTCTCCTGTGCCTCTGATTTCCCTTTCCTATCTTTAACATGATTTTTCTTGACAGGGAATATCTTTCCTTTCTTCCCTGGTCCTGCTGGATATATAACAGATCTCATGAAAAAGAGAGCTCCATTAGGGTTTGCCATGGAACTAAGATAATCTGGGATGCCGGCTAAATTGGGCAAGTACATGGTAGCACTCTTCAAATGCTTTTAATGCTAATCTCAAACTGTCAGTTTTATGTATCACTCATTTCTCCCACAGTGTTGAGGTAATTCAAGATTCTTCACCTCCTATATTTTTCACAGTCATAAACTATATTAGTCTTTAGTGCCATGGTGTTCTGCATTAGGTAAATATGTAGGGGATCTGGTTTATTCACTCTACCCACCTCCCAATATATTTCTATAGGGACAACATAGGATTTTATAGGGCAACTTTAAGTTTTATTACTCAGCAGAGATCACTATTAAAACGCTACTAAGAAGATTGCTACTAATACTGAATCCAAAATATGCTGACAACACAGTAGCCTTAAAATCGCTCATTTCTCTAAGAGTTTCAGAGAGGGTAGAAGAAAATACAATAGACATTCAGTTGGGACAATGGAAGAAAAAAAAGGAATGGTATTATTTATCCAATTTAATGACCAAACAGAGAGGTAGTTGGTTAACCATCAATTGCCACTAAATCAATTTTCTAAGACAGTGTAAAATAAAACCATCTTTGTGAATTGGCCCAACAAGAGCACTCATTTAAAGGACAACAAAATATAATGTGTGTGTGTGTGTGTGTGTGTGTGTGTGTGTGTGTGTGCTTCTCAAAACACTACTCTATCCACAGGGTGACTGGCATTGGACATTGGATATAAATCCCTAATGGAACACATAAATTAAAAACAATTCCCCAGTGAAAGTCAAACTAATTTTGGGAATGTCTTTGTTTTTACTTTGGTCATTGACATCTATCCTTATCTAATACATGGAAAAGACAAGGGTTCAAAGGCATGAGGACACATCTAATGAAAACATAGAGATTTCTTGACTGGCAGGCTTGCTTTCTAGCCATGGTAGAGAACAAAGAAATCTCTCTGTCAAAGAGAATCAAGAAATACAATCAGCTTGTATGAAAATATTCTTATGAAGAAGCTTGAAAAGAGCCTCACACATAACAACAGCAGGGAGGATTCTGAGTGTCTTCAAAAGAAGTCTCATTAAAATGACGGATTATTAATGAGACAAAGGAGATCCAAGGCACCCTACCAGGCAAATTTTTGTGATGATATATACCACAGCAATGTTCTTATATTTAACCTACTGCATATCTTCTAAATGATTTTGGCCTTCTAGTCACTATTCTTGATTAGCACTAGCGACAGCAGACCTCTAAATGTGATTTTGTATTTCTGGAATAAACTAGATTCAACAAGTTAGGACAGGTGCCAAGTGACAGTTCAGGTTACTAGTCCCCTGGTTTTATGATTCAAGATTGTATTTGGCTTAACTTCTAGCAGTTTGATCATCATTTATTCATATGGATGTACCTATTCTTCATCAGAAAAATAAACACATTAAATTTTCCATATTTTTATCTTCAAGTACTCTTCCTATTTTGGCCTAATTAATACCTAGGCTTCTAAATGGTGCAATGAACAGAGAACTGGACCTAGAGCTATGAAGGCCCAAGTTCAAATGCAGCCTCAGACACTTACTAGACATGTGACCTTGGGCAAGTTCTGCCTTTGGTTTGTCTTCAAAGATTGAAATTCACAGCTGTGTTAAGTGAGATTGACAGCATGAATAACTAGAGGCTTTTAAATGGGGTCCACAGTTTTGATGCTGTATGACATTGTATTAAAGTGTAATATTCAGTCGGTCAATAAGAATGTATTAAGCACTTAAAATGTACCAGTGTTAAGCATTGAGGACACAAAGAAAGCAAAAAAGTAGAGTCTCTGACCTTAAGGAGCTCATCCTAATGGGGGAGAAACAAAAGATGAGAGCTTTGGTCTCTTTGAGATTCTTCAGGTTCTACAGTCACTTTGCATACTTCTGGCTTTCAGCTTTGAGAGAAAAAATGGAAAATGTCAACCCTCTATCAAGTTGATGAAGGAAAACATTCTGGAAAGAAACTGGAATGAGAGAAACTGGAAGTCTTCATCATGCTCCTATTCTATACTAAAGATGTTGGGGAACTTTCTCTTGGGTGATATTTTGGACACTTGGTTGAAGCAAATTGCCTTGTTCCCAGTGGGAGAACTCTTTTGCTCTGTATCTGGAGTATGTATAATGTATGTATGTGTGTATGCATGCATGCTGCACACACACATACATATACACACATACATATATACATATACACATACATATATATATATATATATATATATATATATATATATATGCTTTCTCTTATTTCTGTTTGTCTATTGAAGTCAATAAATGGATTTTTTTCTGCTCCCTTTTATATGTGGGTCTTTGTAGAACTGGGGTTTGGTGGGAACAGAGACAAGCCGTGAATATAAAACTTGAAGTCCTCTTGGTCTTTTCCCCATTAAAAAGTAGTGATTAGTAATTAGATTGAACTTACAAACTAGATGCCCTAGATAGTTAGTATTTAGGGCAGCAGATAGATATAATCCTAGCCTGGTACACCCCTCTCCCTGAGAAGAACAGAATGGCCAAGATTCTGTCCCCAACCTCACACTTACTCTCCTGGGAGGAATTAAAGTTTCTCTTAAAGAAAGGTGGGGAGAGAAAAGGCTAGACTAGAGACATCTGTTTTGCCTCCCTTTGAGCCACACAATGACACTCTCCTGATACATGGTATCGAGGGGAAATGCAGCTCTCACCATAAACACACACATACACACACACTGCATATATACAGGAACATTATAATGTTGAATATAATTATTACATGTGTTATAGTTATGTACTATTGCATATTATATGTATTACATTATATATCACATATATAAAATTTTATCTCACAAGGACAGAGTGAAAATACTAGCAGCTGAAAGAATCATGATATACATCCTGCAGAAAGTGAGATTTGAGCCAGGTTTTGAAAGTAACCAACAGGTGTTGGTGAAGAGAGAGAACATTCCAGGCAATGGGGACAGCCAACTAAAAGCTTCAGAGTTGGGATATTTAATGTTACGTAGGAGGGTCAGTGACTAAAGTTTAAGAAGATTAGGAAGATGGGACCCAGCTCAACAACCCAGGGCACAATCCTTCATGAGATGATAAAGAATTTGGTAAGCAGGGTAATAAACTATTACAACTGAGATGATAGAGAGGTGGATCCATTTCAGGGCAATGTCAAAGTGCTGCACTGAGAAGGACGTTCAGCAAGCATGAGGCCACTGTAAAACAAAACTGGTTATGCCAATGGCTACTGCTTGTCTGTGCAGCCCCCATCCACATTCCCATTCTTTTCTATGGCTTTAAAACAACTACTAAAACCAGTTTCTTGTCTTTTTCCTTACCCTCTCTAAATTTGGAGCCACAATGACCTTTGGCTGGACTGTTATTTTTTCATACAGTCACTTGGACAACCTCTAATTATCAGGCATGGTGCTCATCTCACGTCCCCAGGGCCTTGGGATTCATCATTATTGTTCATATACCCAAAAGAAACTCTTTTTTTTCTTTACCCTCAGCTCAGACAATAATCACACTGCTGACTATCCTACCAGCCTTCCCAATGGGAGCCCTGGACACAATGATACTGTAGCAACATCTGAAACACACCTCTGCCAAGCTGACTGCATGGGGAGTGTTTAGCTGCCTTGTGGAAAGGGAATACATGGTCTTGAAGTGGGTGGAATCTACTGTCCTGCCTACCAACAGCACAGCAAGCCTCCTCAAATCCTTTCACCAGGAAGACCTCCCAGGACTTCAGCTTCAAGGAAAATTGTTCCTGGACCTCCATTCCTGGGGCCTTCTCACAACCTGGATGTTTTGGTCTTTTCCTTGACTGGTGGCCCAAGTTGCTCAGTTGGTCATTTCCTTACTTCACAGGAAATAGCCTCCTATTGGATGATGTAGAGGAAAATCAAACATTACCAGGAATTCTAGGAGATGGTCAACATTCTTTCTTAGTCTAAAGTAGACTGGATTCACTGGCTCTCATGAGAAAAGAAGGTCATAGGTATACATCAAGATCATTCTAACTCAGAGATTCTTAACACTTTTTATGTCATGGGCTCTTTTGACAATCTGGTAAGCCTACAAGCCCCTTCTCAGAATAATGTTTTTGAAGACATAAAATGAAATACATAGGACAACAAAGGAAATAAATTATATTGAAATATAGTTATCAAAATATATTTAAAAAGCATGAACTCTGGGTTAAAAACTCCCTGTTCTAGACCCCAAATTGGAATAGGCATGGACTAACCCTGCCTGGTAGATAAATATTTGCATGATTTGGTCATGCTTATCCATGATTAATATTCTGGATGAAAGTTCTAATAATTTATCTGAGCACTTCTGGCAATGAGTTCACCTTAAATCCTACTTTCTTTCATGGCTAAGGCTATGGCAATCTCATCTGTGTTATCCACCTGTAGTTTAACGTGTGAATAGGAGGAGTTGAGTCAATGTAGTTTGAAAGCCCTGAACTCAGTCCAACTCTGTCTCCTAAAACCTGTGTACCATCATCAAGAGAAGAGTCAACCACAGTGATGAATAATTCCAGATTATCATGGATAAAGGGGTGGTATCACTATCGTTATCATCACCATTGTTATCAGTATCATCTTCTTTTTCTTCTTAACAGTAAAAGCTTGTATGGAGATATTTAAGGTTTGCAAAATGCTTTTACATTTGTTATTTCATATAAAATGCCTAATAACCCTGTGAAGTATTTGCTATTATTATCCCCATTTCATAGCTAAGGAAACCAACTCACAGAGCAATTAAGTGACTTGTTTTCGGTCACACATGTAGTTACTGTCTGAATTAAGATTTAACTTCAGGTCTTCCTGCCTCCAATCCAGCATTCTTCCTACTGTGTCTCATATATTTTCATTTAATTCTTTCAATAACTTTGTAAGGTAGATGCTATCATCAGCCCCATTTATAAATGAGAAGACAGAGAAGCTAAATGATTTTCTTGGAGTCACAAAGCTTGTAAACGTTGGAGGTGGGATTTGAAATTAAGTGTTGCTGACTCCAAATCCAGTGTTTTATTCACTATACCAAGCTACCTTTCCATGGAAACACCATCTTCTTCACCTGTCTCCAATTCTGGCAATCCTCACAGCCCATCCTGTAGCCTACTTATTCATGACCCTCGAGCAAATACAGTTTCAAAACTCTGGACACTACAGATCCCAGTAGACTCAGGGGCATTTGAAAACTTTACAGACTTGGTTCTTACCTCAAAAGAGCATATGATACATCCAGTTATAGACTCCTGCCAGAACCAGCTCCTGAATTCCTTCTCCAGTAGAAAGATTTAGGGAACATTAACTGTTTGGTCCAGTCACATGAGGTACCTCCATCCAAGCTGCATGATTGTACAATTGACTGAATTCCAGAAGTTCCCATTTGGAAGAGATGTATTTGGTGACTTGACCAGGCCAAAGATGATGATGCCCTGGGAATTCTTGGGAGAAAACAGGAAAAGATATTCATCTGGCTTCTCAACTCTCCTGCTGCAGCCTTGGTACTATTTCTGAAGAAGTGCAGCAGGATATTATTACTCTGCCATGACTATAGAAGTCTGAGTGCCATCACCATCTGGGACCAGTACACCCTGCCCTTGAGGGCTAATCTGCTGAACCAGGTGGCAGAGGGCACTGCTATTCATGAAATTAGACCTTTGGGGAGTGTGTGTGTGTGTGTGTGTGTGTGTGTGTGTGTGTGTGTGTGTGTGCGCGTGTGTGTGTGTGTGTGTGTGTGTGTGTAATACAATTTTATTTGGATTTGGGAAAGTGATAGTCTTCCAGATCTGATACTTCCTGTGTATGTACTGGATTATCACTTTCATTTTGCCGAATGTTTCTATAATATATCAGAGATTCATTAACTTAATATTTTAAGACCTAATGGAACAGGAGTCTTCAACTTGTAGCAGGTCTCTAAGGATCCAACACAACCTACAGAAGGTACAGGGTTGGGACAAGCAGAGCTGTAACTAGAATTTTTTTTTTATTTAAGGGAAAGATAAGTTAGAGAGGAGTAGGAATGATTAGGAGCAGTTCTGTCAGAAAATGAACTTTCTTGTTCTTCAGAAAGTCTGAACCATTCCTTCCTCTCCCAAAACCTGAGGAGGATGTGAACCCCAGAAGTGGAACATCATATTGATATAATCATGAGAATGTCATGCAGGGTGGAACAAGGGAGCAGGGTCTTATATTGATGACTCACAAGCTATTGCTTCCCATAGTAAGCTTCTGCTTACTAACTCCCAGAACTTTCTTTGCAATGACAATGTATAACCATAAAAGAACATTTTTTTTTAAGGTGAAGGGGACAGAGAGGGAAGTCATGGATAAAATGAGATATTTGTAAAGTACCTGGCATATAGTAGGCACTTAAAAGTACATGTTTCTTTCCCTAGATGAGCCAAACTATTTTGAGTGATTATGGGTCTTATTTTAGGAGACTTTGTAATACCTTACGAACACCAATACAGGGTTATCCATAAAAGGGAATATCTGAAGGACCTCATTATCTAGAGGGAATCCCCCTTCTACTTGGATTCTGTGCTGGATCTCCTCTGAATAACAGGAGCAATTACCTTTGGTGAGCATACATACCCCATGTTTTACTTTAATAACCAGTAGGGCACTGAACTAATTTATCTCTGTTGTTCTATCATTCAAGGTATGTGGTATATAAGGCACATAATGTATATAGTATATAAAGCATATTTATAATATATATATATGGCATATAAGGTATGTAAGATAAACATATAATTGCAAAATTTTCATATAATTCATGTAATTTTTTCCGTATGCCTAGGTGATACCTCAATAAATGAGAGCTTTCAAATTGGCAATATACTCTAACAAATCAAATACTTTTAAAATACAGTCAACAGAACATAACATATATTATCTACTTTTTTTTAGTCAATTCATATCTGGAAGACTATCACTTTCTCATATCCAAATAAAATGGTATTACCTTCCACCACCACCCCCCCCACATGCATGCATGCACACATGCACACATACACACCCTTCCCAAAGGTCTGATTTAATGAGTAGCAGTGTCCTCTGCCACCTGGTTCAGCAGATGATAATGCAATTTACTCTGAAATAACTTCAAAAACTTACTTTTGATCCCTTGATAACTTCAATATGTGTATAAGATATTCTCACAAAATATTTATATAGCTGAGAATTCAGGCAAACAAATTAGAAGTTATTGATTTTCATTTGATTATACACTGTGATAATATTAAAGTCGTAAATGTGTTTTTCATTTTGGTGTTTTCTCCTCATTCAGATACCTTGTGAATCAAGCCCTTGATGTGGTGCTGCTCCCTGCATGGTCTTTCTCTATACATACTTGACTTAGCCTGCTTATGTTTCTTTCACATTTTTAATTTTCTTCTATCCCATTTGTATTTGCTTTAAAAATAGACATGAGGTTGGGCTGTGAGAGTCCAAATATGCTGTCTTCATTATCCTTAATATAAAAAATAGTTTGCTAGTAAAACAAAACAAAATAAAAAACAAAAAAAAAATCAAAACAAAACAACTATTTGCATTAGTGCCCAAATTCCATAAAACATTTGTCATTTTCCTTTTTTGTCCTTTTAACCAATCTGATAGGTGTGGGGTGGTACCTCAGAGTGTTTTAATTTACATTTATTTAATTAGTAGTTATTTAGAGCATTTTTTTCACATGACTATAGATAGCTTTGATTATTTCATCTGACAACTGCCCGGTCATGTTATTTGACCATTTATCAATTGGGAAATGGCTCTTATTTTTTTATAAATTTGACTCAATTCTCTATATAATTGAGAAATTAGGTCTTTATCAGAGAAATTTGCTAAAAAAATTTCAGTTATGATTATGAATTTCCCTCCATCCTGTTTTTCCTCATTTATTTTATGCTCTCTCCTTTCACTCTGTCCATTCTAAAAAATGTTTTGCTTCAGATTATTGCCTTCCTGCAATCCACTCTACCTCCTATCACTTTCATCCCTTCTGTTATTCCCTTTCCATCCTACTTTCCTGTTGGGACAGATTTCTACACCCAACTGAATGTTTTTCCTTCTTTGAGATGATTCCAATTAGAGTAAGATTCAAATGCTTCCCTCTACCTCTTCCATCTTCCCCACCACTGTAAAAACCCTTTCATGACTCTTTTATGTGAAATAATTTATCCCATTTTACCTCTCCCTTTTCCCTTCTCCCAGTACAATTCTCTTTCTCATATCTTATTTTTATTTGTTTATATATCATCCCATCATATTTAACACATACCCATACCTTCTGTCTATGTATATGCCTTCTAACTGCCTTAATAATGAATGTTCTTAGGAGTTACACATATAATCTTGTCATATAGAAATATAGTTTAACCTTATAGAATCTCTTATGATTTCTCTTTCCTGTTTAACTTTTTATGCTTTCCTTGATTATTGTATTTGAAAGTCAGATTTTCTAATTGATTCTGATCTTTTCATTGGAATGCTTAAAAGTTTTCATTTCATTAAATATCCATTTTTCCCCTGAATTATTATACTTTGTTTTGCTTGCTAGATGATTCTTGGTTATAATCCTAGTTCCTTTGCCTTCTAGAATATCATATCCCAAGCCCTCTCATCCTTTAATGTAAAAGCTGCTAAATCTTGTGTTATCCAGCTGTGGTTCTATGATATTTGAATTGTTTCTTTCTGGATGCTTACAACGTTTTGTCCTTGACCAAGCTCTGGAATTTGGCTATGATATTCCCAGGAGTTGATATTTTGGGATCTTTTTTAGGAGGTGATTGGTAGATTCTTTCAATTTCTATCCTATCCCCTGGTTCTAGAATATCAGGGCAGTTTTCCTTGAAAATATCTTGAGGTATAATATCTACACTCTTTTTTGGGGAGGGGGGTGTTTCATAGGTTTCGGGTAGTCCAATAATTCTTAAATTATCTTTCCTTAATTTATTTTCTAGGTCAATTGTTTTTCCAGTGAAAAATTTCACATTTTCTTCTATTTTTTTCATTATTTTGAATTTGTTTTATTGTTTCTTGATGTTTCCTGGACTCAGCTTCCATTTTTTAAGGATTTTTAAAGGATTATCTTCTTCAATGAATTTTTGTTTCTTCTTTTTCATGTGGGCAATTCTGGTTTTTAAGGAGTTCTCTTCAGTGGATTTTTGTCCCTCTTTTATCATTTGGACAATTCTGTTTTTTAAAGTGTTATTTTCTTTTTCTTTTTTCTTTTTTTTTTGTGTGTGTGTCCTTCATTTTTTTAAAAATTGATTTATTTACTTTTAGTTTACATGTATCAGTTTCAGAATCCCTTGAGTTTCAAATTTTCTCCTCTCCCTTTCCCTCCCACCCCCATCCATGGCAGCATGCAATCAAGTATAGGACACGCAAATACTTTCACATTGGACATTAGTCTGGTTGTATAGAAGGGTTGTAGTCAATGAAATGAACAATGGGAAAAAGGAAATAAAACCAAACACGGAAAAGAACGATGGCATGTAGATTGCTTCAATCTCCATTTAAACTCTGTTCTTTCTCTGAATGTACATATCTCCTTCCATCCTGAGACCTGTAGAGTTGTCTCATAACTGTGCGTTGCTGAGAAGAGTCCAGTTTGTCAAGGCTGGTTGTCACACATATGATGTGTGATTGTGTACAAGTTTTTCCTGGTTCTGCTCTTCTCACTTAGCATCAGTTTGTATAAGCCTCTCCAGGTAAATATGAAGTTCATCTCCTCCCCATTTTTTCATAGCACAATAGTATTCCATTACATTTATATACCACAACTTGTTTAGCCATTCCCCAATTGATGGCAATCCCCTTAATTTCCAGTTTTTTCCCACCACAAGGAGAGCAGCAATAAATATTTTTGCCTTAATTTCTCCTTTAGGAATGTAAATGCTATATCACTTGCTACATAAATGTTTAGTAATGATATTGCCTCATTTTCAATGATGCCTTTTAGCAGGATATAGTTTCCTCCCTTATATCTTTTAATTAGATCTATTTTTCCTTTTGCTTTGTCTGAGATAAGGATTGCTACCCCTGCTTTTTTTACTTTAGCTGAGGCATGATATATTTTACTCCAGCCTTTTATCTTTACCCTGTGTGTATCCCCCTGTTTCAGATGTGTTTCTTGTAAACAGAATGTTGTAGGATTATGGTTTTTAATCCATTCTACTATCCGCCTCAGT
>JAQQSU010001083.1:0-15265 GCA_028627135.1 Pseudochirops cupreus | reverse complement strand
TTTTTTTTTTCTTTTCCCAGTGATCACTCATTGATTACAACCCTTCTACATGACCAAACTATTGTACAATGTGAAAGTATTTGCAGATCCTATATATGCTTGCACGCCACCATGGGGGGGGGGGGGAAGAGAGGGGAGAAAATCTGAAACTCAAGTGATTGTGGAACTGAATCTTGTAAATTAAAAGTAAATAAGTAAATTTAAAAAAATTTTTTTTAAATAAATAAAATAAAATGATGGGCACTAAGGCAGGGAGCACTGTGGTATCTTTGTGAGCACTAAGCAAACGTGATCCTATATGTGATCTAGTCCCAAAGCCCCTGGAAAATCCACTGCAAGTCCTTGTTCCAGATGCTCCATGCCAAGCCTGTGTAGTGATCCCAGGCTGGATACAATTAGTGCAACGTTGTCTACAAATAGAAACATTTGTAGAGCCTCATCATCGCTAGGCAATTCTTCTCGCTTGTATTTTGTATCTTCCATGATACTGGCAAACATCTTAGATTAACTTGTTTTACCCTCTCCATACCCTCTAAGTCTTAAGAGATACAGAGCTGTAAAGTGGAGAGAAAGTTGGCTTTGATTTCAGGAAACACAAGGTTCATGTCTTAACTCTGATACATACTGGCTGTGTGACTCTGTTTAAGTTACTGAGCCTCTCAGTGCACTAAGCAATTTTCAAAGGCTATCAGTTACAATGTCAATCTGCATTAAAAGGAGTTTCCTCATCTGTGAATTTCCTGTATCAACTAAGTTGTGTGTCTAGTCTTTACCCCTACCTATTTTATACAAAAATTGGCATGGGTCCTCATCCCTAAGCATAAAAAAACAGGTTAAGAACACTGGCAAGTAACAATTTAAAACTATTTTAAAATGTAATCGCCCATGTACTGATACTGTATCTCTTGGAGATACCAGTATTTCCTGAATTCACTGCCATCAATGAATCATCCTAACATATGGAAGGGGTTGGAAAAACCTACTTCAGAATAATTTTCTTAAGCTCTGAAACACTGCCCAGCCAAGAGAAGCCCTATAAGACTGACAGGAGAGGAAGGCCACATCCATTTTTTTGCACACAATTTTCATGTAATTTGTCAATGCCAACAAATGGTCCCTATCCTTCAGAAATTTTCTAGTTAAGTGTCATTGCACCTACTCTGGATCCAGGACTTTAAAAGACCCTGGATTTATCTGAATGCTCTCTCTGCTGTCTGCAGTCCCTCCATGGCTTTGGAGAAATGGCTTACGGGTTGTCTGAGCCAGAAAACTCATCACCTTGTGTCTAACCTTCTGAGGATGAGCCTCTCTGATCTTGGCTAGACTAGTCCTTGGACAAAAACCACATAGTCCTTTTCCAGACCAATACTGGAGGCCTTCTCAGTGTGGCAGGAACTGCCAGAGATGAGATATTCAAGGAGAATTTTCTTTGGGGGTGGGGGAAGGTGGGGCTATTTCCTTTGTCTCTTTGTACCTTTTACCTAGTACAATGCCTTACCCGTAGAGAACCAAATTCCTTGTTTTTATTTTATTCCTATTGTTTCTCACCCAACTATGAACCTTGGATTTTCCCTACACCAAAATGGCATAGCACAGGAAAAGAGTGACACCAAAGACCAGGAAATAGTGAACTATGAAGGTAAACTGCATTAGAAATATTTTCTAAGAGATAGTTCGTGGAACACTCAAGTAGATGGTAAGTGAATAAAGAGAGAACAGCAGGAAAAAGTGATTAGGAAACTCAATTTCTAACTGGCATCAATCTCTTCTTTCTCCCTCAAGTATTGATGAAGGTGCAGGAAGAGGTGGAGAATGGTAAAGAGGAAACTCTAATATAGCAATTGCTGCTTTACACAGCAAGCCCAAATTATTTATTTTGAACTAACCCTGACTTGTGTTAATAGTTTCTTTATAATTTAAAAAAACCCTATGTATACATGGCTCTAAAAGGTGAATTTTGCTGAAAACTCAACCTCTGTATTTCTAGATCTCTGTACTTCATTCTGTCCCTAAAATAGATCTTTTTTCCTTCAATAGCAGAAACTTATTTAAATAATGAAAAAGAGCTCCTTAATTTCTCTACCCAATAGATGTTCCAGTTCATTAATCTGCCACAGAGGTATGAAAATTAACTGGGATAAAACAAAATTATCAAATATATTGACATATAATAAACCTAACAACCTATCTACATCTTTTAAAAAAAACCAAACAACCCAAATTTTAATAGGCAGTATATCCTTTTGCCTCAAGCACTTGTTTTATACAATTTGGTATTAAATTTATGATATTTTAATGCATATTCCTTAATTCTTCATTATGAAACCACAATTATCACACTGGATAATCAGTGTCCCTTTAACATTTCATTTTCCCAGCTCTAGCCACAGATCTTTGATAGGGCTAACATCAGATAAGTGGCCAGGCCATTGCAGCTTGTCTATCTCCATCTACAATATGAGGAGGTTATTTGTACTAGATGGCCTCTGAGGTCTCTTCCAATTCTAGATCTATGATCAGACTATAACTTATGATTGTAATAAGAGCTAGCATTTATATACTTTAAGGTTTGCTTTACAAATATTTTACTTGATACAACAACTCTGGGAGGTAGGTACTATTATTATTTTCCCTTTACAGAAGAGAAAACTGAGGCAGATGGAAGTGACTTGCCTAGTATCACACAACTAGGAAGTGTCTGAGAATAGATTCAAACTCAGAACTTCATGATTCCAAGTCCAATGCTCTATGTATGGTGTCACCTAGCTGCTTCTGTATGTCAGTAAGTGGAGAACTTTGTATCATTACTACTTATTACTGTGCTCTGTGTGTGATAAGGTCTACTATTAAGGAATAATAAAGTGAGAGTTGAAGTTATAGACGACTAACACAAATTATATGCAAACAGACCCATGCACACATATGTGCATCCCTACATGAGAGGTTCCTCTTTGGTTGTGTGGCTCTAATGCTTCCTGCCTTAATACCTTAAATACCTTAAGCCTACTGGAGGACAGTGTGTCACCGTTTGAGTTATCCATCCTGGGAATGTAGTTATCTAAATGCAGTATCTGAATTACCCGCTAGAGGACACTCTATCATACCTGAGATATCAGGCCAGGCCTGGAACATGGTCAGGGCTTGTTCCAAAGAGTATGCAGTTTCTGCACTGGTCACAAGAGACTGACTGCTGAGGCTGCTGGCCACAAGGGGGTGCCCAGTCTACAAAGTTCCAGGATAGGCCTACTTTCGCCCCCTCCCCATCTCCATCCTCCATCAAGACATGAACTTTTACCCCCATAAAATAGTTTACTCTCTTAGATCACTTTCCAATAGACTGGACACTTCAGCATATGACTATGTGGGTTTCAATATATGGAGGTAAATACAAAATAAATCCATAAATTCATTTTATCTTGCCTTCCCTATTCTAGATCTTCTCTACAGATGGAAAATCCTCTAAACATTTGTATCATGATTCATAAAGGGGGAATGGAGAGAGGATTCCACTTCCTTAGCTCATGCATTAAAAGATAAGCATTAGCTTAAAGGTAAGCATGAAGAAAACCATCACCCATTCCCTACATATCCCTAGCCACAGGAATGCTGGCAGCTACATCTTCATTAGGTTCTACAGTGGTTTGCAAATTAACTAGTAAAAAGTTAAAAACAAAACATGCAATGAGTTCTCTTTTTTTTCTATAATTGCTTGTTTACATGTTTTGGCATTTAGTTCACCAGATGTTGACATAGTCTTCAAAACACTGATGTATGTTCTTTAACATACTTGACACATTTGATATTAAATGTACCTTTGATGAACACTTTACTTAATTAAAACCTGGAGATTTCCAATGGGGTTTAAATTAGGAAAGTTCCTAGGGTCATTGAAACATATCTAACTCCATATCTTCAATTAATTTCTTAACCTTTTGTGACATATGGTCTGATTCAAGGCCAAAATTTGAAAGAAAGTTGGATTTGGGGGAGAAATTATCAATAAGAAGTTCAGTTTTGAACAAGTTGAGTTTGAAATGTCTCTAAGACATTCTGCTTGAAATGCAATATTCCTGCAGTATTCCAATCTCCACTTGGAATTCTGTAATTCCAGAACAATTCTGCTTCTCAGTAAATCAATGCATATATTTATCAGAGTTCTTCAATCCCTCCACAGAAACAAGACTTCCAGGTTCACTGGAAGTAAAGTTTAGAGACAATAATGGGATTCCTTTGACAATGGTTCTGGTATAGTCTTGACTGGAAAACATTAGTTTCATCAATAAAAATAACCTTTTTCCAATTTTCGGTACACTGGTCTTGGCCCAGGTCCATTATAGGTGTTTAGCAACAGTTAACAGCTGTTTCTTTACTAGTTTCTTAGATGTTCTATCACTTCAAGAACCCTATAGCATACTGAATGGAGCAGAAGTATCAAACTTTTTACAAAAAAATGTAATTGGGAAATGGTTGTTGTTGACTAGTTATTTTGCAGTCATGACTGACTCTCTGTGACCCCATTTGGAGTTTTCTTGGCAAAGATACTAGAGTGGTTTGTCATTTCTTTCTCCGGCTCATTTTACAGTTGAGGAAACTGAGGCAAGCAGGGTTAAATGACTTGTCCAGTTAGCAAATATATGAGGTTGGATTTGAACTCAGGAAAAGGAGTCTTCCTAACTTCAGGTCAGGCGCTCTCTCCATGGTGCCACCTTGGGAAATGTTTAACAAAATAAATGAAAATGCGATACAATATAGATATTGCTAATTTGTAGTTTTCTAAATTAATATGTGCCCATAGGATTCCTTTCTATGAGTTTTCCACCGCTGCTGAAGAGGAATCATTAATAACCTCTTAAATTGCCAAATCCTTCTGAAAGTCTTTGTTGGTTTTCTAAGAATTAATCAGTTTGTTTCATGGCAATACTGTAGTTTGTTACTCCTTGGCTTTGCTTTTTGTTTTCAACCACACTGACCACAGTGTCCTTTTTATTTCAGGGTGGTTTATCCTATTTCATTGAAGACTTGAATGATGATTGAAACTGATCTGACTTCCCCAAACCAAGGGACTTCTGCAATATTTCTAGTAGTCTTTAAAGTGTCTCTTTAAAAGCTACAACTTTCACATGTTGTTAAATCCATTCTGTAACACAACAAAAGAGAGTAA
Source organism: Pseudochirops cupreus (assembly GCA_028627135.1). Classification (NCBI taxonomy): domain Eukaryota; kingdom Metazoa; phylum Chordata; class Mammalia; order Diprotodontia; family Pseudocheiridae; genus Pseudochirops; species Pseudochirops cupreus. The sequence goes on along the minus strand of JAQQSU010001083.1, from coordinate 10,104 downwards.
TGAAGTCATATATGTATGGCATAAAATCTTGTACTTCACTGATGGAGAACTAAAGGTGGGGAAATTAGCTCAAAATATGGCTTCATCTTAACAAGTTCGGAAGAACCTACATAGTCTAGTATCAGTAGATACCCATACACATGGCTATGCCTGTCATAAAATTAAACCATATCAAAATTATTACATGTCCCAAATAATTTGCACACCAATATGTGTAAATGGTCCTTTGCACCAAAATTACAAGGAATTTTTGTCATATTAGGTCTTCAGTGGACTGAGTGAATATTCACCTTTTTAAAAATATTCTCCACTTGGCCTGCTTTCTAACAAGGAAGTTTTCTGATAGTTTCATTAGGAATCTTATAAAGGAAGATGGCTTTGGACTTAAGTTCCTCTGTGGTTGTATAAGTAAAAACTCCAGATATTCCTTGAATATGAAAAATTATAAAGGAAATTCTGTAAACCTTAAAGTGTGACATAAATGTGGAGTTATTATTTTCCTTGGTCCATGAAATATCTCTGCAACATCTAGCTTGAAATGTCCAATAGGAAATTAGTGGGACAGAATTGAAGCACAGGACTGACTGGTGGTAGATATACAGATATACAAGTCATTTGTATCAAACTGCTAATGAAACCCACAGGAGCAGATGAGTTCACCAAGAAAGAGAATACAGAGAAAGGAGAGGGATCAAGACAGAGACTTGAGGAACACCTACAATTAGAGGGCATAATATGGATTGTAATCCAACAAAAGAGACTGAGAAGGAATTCTGATAGGTACAAAGAGAAGCATGAAAAAGCAGTGTCATGATAACCCAGAAAAGTGAGAGTATGCAGGAGCTGACTAGAGTCAGTAATGTCAAATGTAGCAGATGGTTCAAGAAATATGAGACCAAGAAAAACTGTCAGCTGAGCTTCTTAAGAGAACACTAGAAAAAAAAAAGAAGAATAAGTAGTTGTGTGACCTTCAGCAAGTTACTTAACCCCAATTGCCTTGCCTCCTCCACTCAAAAGGAAAAAAAGGGATCATAAGTAACTTTGGAAAGAAAAGCTTCAGTTGAGTGATGAGTTTGAAAATCGGATTCCAAAAGAATGAATGAGAGGAGGAAGTGGAGGCAAAGATATAGATTATAAACAGCTCTTTTCTAGAAGTTTGGAGGAGAAAGGGAAAAGATATATAGGAAGACAGTTTGAAGGGATGCTAGGGTTTAAGGGCAATTTTTAAGGAGGGAAGAGGATCAGACAGGTTTGAAAGGAGAGAAGAATGAATCAGGATGGAAGAGAAAATGGAAGATGATGTCAATGGGGTGTTGAGATGAAGAGAAGGGGAGAAAATGGAGTTCAATTTGAATGGCTTCAATATTCTCAGAAAAATAAGAGTAGGGGTCTTCAGAGAGGTCATCAGGGAGGGGAAGGAGGGAAAAGGTTTAGAAAAGCTGCTGTACAGAGTGAAAGAGGGCATCAATTAAGGAGAAATAAAAGGATTGCTTTGCTCTAGTGAACATCCAATTGAAGTTGAATTATAAATATTTATAATGGACCCAATTAGCCCAGTTATATCACTTTTTCCAGTTCCATAGATCAACATATAAGGAGGAGCAAAGGTGACCGGGAGTGGGAGAAAGTCAACAATGAGTGGTGAAAGAATGAGAGGGCAAGTGATTCAATCATAGATGACAGTGTGCATTTGAACTGGTTAACTATAGGACTGAAATTGGAAAGGAAAGGAAAGGAAATCAGAGTAGGGGTAATATCTTAAGAAAATCCTGAGAGGCAGAGGGACTGGAGGCCAGGATGAGGCCGAAGAATACATCTAGGCAGGACTAGGCACAGGTGGTTATGGCCAGATAGAGAAATGTCAGACTTTCTGATTAAAGAAATGGATAATCCTGAGTAATGGTGAAATCTAGACTGTAACCATCCTACATAAGCTGAGGGGGAATGAAGGATTGTTGTGGGATTTAAGGATATTGAAGAATTAGGTTAGGAGGGCTAAGGGAACAATAATATGAATGATGAAATCTCCTATTATAAGGATAGGATTTGGGAAAGAGAAGATGGTGACCCAGATGCTGATGGTGATTAATTCCTTGGGAGAAGAAAGAGAATGATCTGTGAAAAGAGTATAAGATTCATTTCACTCATTCACACAGACACAGACACACAGACACAGACACAGACACACACACACACACACACACACACACACACACACACACACACTCCATACCTTCTTAAGAGGAAGGAGAAATTGGGGTAGATTTACAATTAATTTTGTTGTTGCTGTCTTTTCTAGCAAAAGTAACTTCTATAAATTGAGAATGTTATTTTTAAAACTAACCCTAAAACGTAGGTTTAAATGCATTTCCTCAAAGAGGATTGAATTAGATTATAAATCTGTATCTCTCCTAGATCCTGTGGGCTAAATTCACCCACAATCATGTGACCTAACAGCTCTAAGTGACAAAATATGATAATGAAAAGGAGAAAGAAAATGAAGAGGAAGTGGAGAAAGATTAATTAGTAAGATTCCAAGGCTCCTGAGAATGGAGATGTTTGATCTGCCTTGAAAGAGATCAGTGGGGAAGAGAGGAGGAAGATGAGAGTGCTGTTGTTTGCAGGAAAGAAAGGAACCACTTCCAGGAAAAGATATCACTTCCAGGATTAAGGCTCTTAGAAGAAAAGACATGGCCAGAGAGAGAGCTTAGAGACCTAACAAGTATACAGACATCAAGTTACGGCCCATTCTAGATATAGACCTGGTCAGAAAATAAAAATAGGAATTAGATGGCAAGAGAGAGTTAGTTCCTTGGTAAGTCTTCCCTACATAGCATTCTCTTACATTACTTTTGGTCTAGCCAGGTAACTATTTAAGCGTCTCAGCAAAAGAAAATTACCTCTCTCTCTAGATTCTTATAGCCTGCTCCTCCTCAGCTTCCAGTGAAAGTTGAAAATAAAATGTTAACTTACTCCAAGCTTAGACAGTGAGCTCTGGATATTGGTTAGTCTTGAATCAAAAAGTTCCTGTGCTGTTATCAATACATATCTTTTTCTAATCTAGTCACCCACCCTGTAGATGCTACTCCCTCAATTAGATCTGCTGTTCTGGGAAAAGCTGACACAATTCCATAATCAGTAAGCATATAAGGAATCAGAGAGTAACGCTCCTCCATGTGCAGTGTTCTGAGAAGACTGTGCCTGTGGTCTTTGTTCTTGGTGGTTATGTTGTCTCTTCCATCCTGCCCTAGTGGTATTGGGCTTGGTGGCTGGACCTGTAGCACCCTCTTCTCTAAGCTTAGCTCCTTTGAGCTGGTGTCTCCAAAGACTTCTCTTCCTGGTCAGCCAGACTGGACTTTAACTCCCTACTCACTGGCAGAGCTGAGCTGATAGATATGTAATGACTTTGGCCAATGGATACTCTTAACTTAGAGCCTCTAGAGCTGCTGTTGTGAAATTCATTATTATGCTGTTGGCCTCATAGTGGGCCTCTCAGAACATAGGTAGGATGGTCATTTGATGGGCTATTTTATTTATTTAAGGGCTATTTGATGCCCTTCGAGCTTGAGAGGAGAGTCTACTGGCAAGGCCTTCAGGAGCTTTGGATCACTTCCAGTCAACAATGGGGCACCTGAATATGATTTAATATCTCTCTAAATATGGAGTGGTCTCCTTCAGATAGTGATTCTAGAATGAGCTCTGACTCCAGAATGGGCTGAACTGGATGATGACTGTGGTCTAGTCCAATTCTGACATTACATAACATTTCCTCCTATTTTTAATTATTCCCTTGCCTATCTCAAAGTATAAGGTCAGTCTCACATGCTACCTGTTTTTATAATAATCACAGTAACAATAATAATAAATGATATACATATATGTATGTGTGTATATATGTGTATAAATATATATGTATATAAAAGCAAAATCCATGTATCATCACTCTCCCTTGTCAAATCCTTCCCATAATCATCAGGGGACATTTCCTCACGTTAACTTACATAGACATATGGAAGACATATTCAGCAAATATCTTTGACTACATTTTGCATCATAACCTTGAGACCAAATGGAATTTAACAGAGAACAACAAAAAAATCACACACATACTTTCATAAAAACAAAGAAGTACAAAAGAATTGTCTCTTTAGCAGTTTGCATTAAAAAGATTTGGGATATTTAAAAATTAATAACTAATGCTTTCATGTTTCCAAAGAACTTCATATACATTATCTTATTTAGCCATCACAATAATCCGATGAGGTGGGTACTATAGGCATTATTATTCCCAGAAAAAAAAATCCTCCACTGAAGAATTCTTTTCTTGTTCTATTTGTTTTCACAATCTATCAAACCAATATAAACTGACAACTACAGGGCTAGCAGACATCATTGCACAGACTGCTTTGTAAACCTTCCAGGGTGCTGTAAGGAGTCATATACTCTATTTTTTAATCTCAAAGTGGGACAAATTTTTTTTCTCCTTTTCTCATAGGGCATGTTACTACAGATCTAGAAACTATTTTAAATACCAGCATGGCCAGAACCCATTTGAGATAGAGAAATCCAATGGGCTTTTACACAGAAGACATTCACACTTTAAACATATACACAAAACTATCAATATGTATTACTTTTATAAATTATATTCCTTTCTTTAGTGGCTTGTTTCCTGCAATTTTTTCACTTAGTTCCTCATTATTTCTATCACATCCATTGTCCTTCAGAGTCCATTAGTTGTCTTTTAATGGACAAGACATAAATGAGTTCCTCATTTTTACTGTTCCAAAGGGACTTTTCTCCTTTCCGTTTTTAAACCTTGCCCATCTGAATTCTTTTTCCAATTTTTATTTTCCTGTGAAAATATATTTGTGTATAAAGCATATTTACAAGGACATGATAATATATTATGCATCATCATGGCACAACGGTGACTGACCCTGGTTCTTGAAGATGATGCCATCAGAGTACAAAGAGTACAGAGTACAAAGTCTGATAAATCTTCCTAAGCACTAAGTTCTTTGATAATATGGTGAATCAGATATTATGCAGATAGCAACCCATCATACCTGTCAATCCTACAGAATCCTTGTCCTAGACCTCCCAGAAATTTTCCCCAATGTGCTGGGGGCCTTCTTCAAATTTGAACATACCAATGAACTGCACAAGCTAACCATCAGTTATCTTTCATCCTATGGCTCATGACCAACCCATACTCTTTTATAGGAATACACTTCTCTGATGACATCCTTTGTAAATACTTCTTTTGCACAATTCTTGGATGGTAATGTGTTATAGGCTACTCATGCCTACCATAAGCCTCTCCATTCCCCTTTGGGTTTCCCTTAACTTTAATTTTTCAGATATTGTTATTTCATGATTAACAGCTACACAATAAAACTGGAAGTATATTATTGTTTAAGAGATAGGACGTTTTTTTCAAGAATAAGACTGGGGGTAATCCACTAGGCATGAACCCCCAAATAGTCTATGTATCTCTTATTCACAGACTATACTGGCTGAGTTTGGAAAGGCTTATCACCAGAAGGATTATCAATAAATGATGAGATTTTGGGCACAGAAACTCTCTGAAGGAGCCACAGTCTGCTCTGATGGCAGAAACACCTACAGCAGAAACATCATGAATCTTCCAAAAAGCTCAAAAGCATCATAGTAATGATATAGTATTGGGGTTGGATTGGAGCACTTTCCATGGAGCTGAGTGTGAGTTCAGCCCAATTGTAGTGACGGATGTACTCTGACCCCTTGCTAAGTGGTATATAAGGGAATTTCTTCTAGAAAAGCCCTCACTATACAAAATAGTAGATATCAGCCTTGGCAACTACCTTGTGAGACTGAGAAATCCAAATTTGCCTGATGATAGGGCAAGGAAGCTAGCTCAAAAACTAAGCAAATAAGCTCAAATAAGATCTAGACCTGTGTACAATTCTCCAAAAAGGAGTAAGTGAACAGGATTGATTGGATTCAACCCTCTCAGATGCTGGATTAGTCTCTAAGATGTCACACATGGATTAGGATGGAGAAGGCTTTCCCACAAAGGGGTTCTGGCTCTGGGATCAAGAGGGTCAGATTTGGTACTGGGAGGACATGACCCCAAAGAGGGCATTCAGGATTTTTCTCATATTCTCCAGTTTATTATGTCCCCATCCTAGAGTCCCAGGAATAATTTCTTATATAATGCTTAGTTATGGCTCATGTCTAGAGCCTCCCAAGTCCCTTCTATTAAAGCATAGGTTCCCAAAGTGAGCAATACTGCATCTTGGGGAGCACTGGATTGATTCAGGGATTGGTAGTAGCCTCAGGTACAATTAGGGGGCATTGAATAAAAATAAGGGAGTAGAGGAAGCATAAGGAAAGAAGAGAATTTTGAAAAACCCTTTGTACATGACTCATCTATTGCACAACAGTTTTAAAGTCATAGTAATCACATTATTTTCCAAATAAACACACAAAATGCAAGTTATAATTGATCAGTGGTTAAGTCCACCAACAAGTCTTAACAAGCAAGTGTTGGCAGGCAAGCATGTCACGCATTGGCAGGAAGTCCAGCATGCATCGGCAGGAATATGTATGTGTGATGACTTGTTCACAATATGATACCATAAGGTTACATAATGCAAAACTGTGTCATCAAAATTTCAATGCTGAAAAAAACCCACATTTTACAATAAATTATTACATTTCTGGGGTGGGGTGCTGAGTAATTTTTTTTTAATGGGGGTGGTAGGCCAAATAAGCTTGGAAACAACTGTATTAAAGTTACTCAATGTACAAATTGGTAGATATGGTATAGTAGAAAAAGCACTGACTACAGAGTCAAAGGACCTGGGTTCAAATCCTACATCTGATAGTCACTATCCGAGTGATCTTGGGACAATCATTTAACTTTCCCAAGCCTCAGTTTCCTCATTGGTAAAGTGACTGAGTTGGATAAGATTGATTCTGAGATCCCTTCAAACTCTAAAACTATTATTTTATATCAAGCATAGGGAAGTTATTTTCTTCATAACCACAAAAACAATTTATTAAAATACAAAGAACTCAGTGTACTCATTCATAGATATTTCAAACATGAAATAATAACCCAAACCCAATTAATGCTATCCTAAGAGGTAAAGACTCCCAGTAGGTAGGTAGAACTACTGAACAGATCTTTTATGTTTATTTTGGATTTATACTGCCCAAGCAGAAACTCAAGGGCAATATATTCTGGGAGTGAGGTTGTGCAGTTCACAGATATAAGATGTACTGTTACACATCCCTCATTCCTTTCTGTAATTAGTCTTTTTTTCCCTTCAGAATGAAATACTTTATAAAAAGTGGGAAGAAAATCATTTCTTGCTGTAATTTTTTTATTTTCCACTGGGACCTATAAATTTTTTTAACTTTATATATTTTTAAAAATATTTTAAACTTAAATACAAAATAAAATATGAAAAAACAAATACAAAATAAGAAAAGAAAAAAAAACAACATTGCCATGTGCACAGGAGAATATAAAAGAACATTCAAAATATATAGCAATAAATTTCCATTTTGAGAAAGCTATATAATAAATACTACATGTTACACTGAGAGCAATCCATCTTTGCTTCCTTGTAGGTTTCATCTTGTTCTCTGCTGTGTACTTTTTACTTTGTCCTTTTTTCCCTTGCTGTGCCAAGAAGGCTACAATGAAGCTGGGAATACATACACACACACACATTCATATGTATACACACATACAAATATATAGACATGCATATAGACATATGTACATACACTTATGTATACACAGATAACTATAATCATACACATATACATTCATATGCATCTATGTAAGACTGCACTATCCTTGTTTGTGCTCTCTTTCTCTGAAGGTGCATAACGTCTTCCTTCATAAGTTCAATTCTTTCCATGTTTTTCTAAATCCACCAACTCATCATTTCCTATACCACAGCAATATTTCAACTTTATACTATCTAGTTATTTTAAATAGTCTAAAACAATATCGATTAATATGACAGACATATAGTATAGTGTAATTATTCTCAATAAAAGTTCATGCTCCTGGTGGTGGTGATCTTTTCTTATTATAAGGGTATAACTACCAGAAGTGCCTCCTTTGGAGCAACCAGCACCCATTTAAAGGAGTCTAGCCCTCTCAAGCTCACAAAGTATCTGTCAAGGTTAAAAACATCCATCTCAAGGTCATTGTTCAGTCCCCTGTGCTCAGAGAAAGAAATACAAAGCAGATGAGAAAGTTAGAGACTTGAGATACACTCTCAGGCTCACCTACACAAGCACAAATACTTGCTGTCATGGGTCTATAGCTCCCACCTGCATCTGCTACAAAAGCAATCTCTTCCCTATCCTTGGTGCAAGTCCTAAGTAAAGCTGGCAGAAATCTAAGTGCAGTATCAATGACAAGGGAAGAGACAGAAGTGGAGAGTTTGTCCTCTCTTTTTAAAGCCTATCAAAGGAACTTCCTGGCTCAGTCACCAATCACCTTCAACACAGCCACCCTTCTGCCCCAACTCTAAACATACCCATATAAGCCAATCCATTATTTGCTGGTCACAGGGAACATAGGACCAACCAAGGCCTCTGGTCACATATGTCTATCAGCAAGGGTCCAGAGCATGTATATCACCAGAAATGGCCCAAGATCAAACTGAGCTACAAGGGAAGTAGTCTAAAATTTCCATGCTACGCTCACAAACATTCTTTTCCTTTATAAATGCAAACTCCCTACATATTTTTCTTTACCTTAGTTTCTCATTATTTATATCATACAAACCGCTTTATTAATCAAATATAACTTTTAGTTCTAATAAAATTTTGTATTCTTGCTTTCCTAAAGGAATCACCTTCCTACTATATGTAAAACTTTGACCTATACATTCTTTTTACCTTTTTGCTCTAAACTGTATAATTTTTCCCATTTCTGTTTTTGCTTTGGCCTTAGCCATTGGATTCTAAATTATTTGAAGATTATAGTTTGGGGAAATATTTGGACATCTTCTTGGCCTATATTTCACACTAAAGGATCTCATTAATGCCTCTAAACTTTATATTCATTTTACCAAAAGGTTATAATGCATCACATACCAAATCACAATTTTGCCTTTCCCTATTTTCTTACACTAAATATCTTTCATATTTTTATGTCTTTTCCTTCTGATAGCTGTTTTATATGGGAATAAGATTCTGTAATTTGAGGACATACTATTTTATATTACTTATTCTTCTGTGCAATTATTCTTCATAAACCTGAAGGTGATTTCTGTATTATTGTCAGCCATCAGTCAATAATGGGAAAGTGTCAGAATGCACAATGAAAGTCCTGAAAAGTCTTCAAGTATAACAGGAAGGGACAGAACCTGGTGAAACTCATTTTTCTTCTGAATTTACCACTAGGAAGTATTCTCAGGAAATGGAAATTTTGATATATGAAGTTAATAGCTGGGAATTTTTTCTCTCTTGTTCAAGCCATAACCTTAGAACTATTAATTTTTAAAACACCAAAAGATATTTTGCATACATTATCTTCCTTTTTAACATAGCAGAGCTATATACTAACCATGGAGTAGTTCGTCTTTGGAGTGCTTGAAAACAAGCTAGAGAGGATATTTATGGAACATGGGGTCAATGTAGAGAATTAAGAATCATGGCACCATATAACTGGATCTTGGCACTATGTTACAAACACAATATCTGCCTTACTTGTAAAGACAAACATAGTGACTTTTTGTTAACTACAAGGTTGCTAAAAGCATTCTCAGGAACTCAAAATTGATGGGCTCCATGCTGCTCTTCAGGACTCTTTATATCAGAAGGAGAGAAAATGAAAAAGATAGTACAGAGAAGACTGTAAGACAATAAAAGCTACTAAAACTTATAATGGGCTATCAAAGAAGGTAAATGTATCCTAAGAATCTTCTAAAATAGGGTAGGACCCCAAAAATTATTTTATAGAACTAGAAAAAATAGTAACAAAATTTATTTGGAAGAACAAAAAGTCCAGAATATGAAGGCAATTAATGAAAAGAAATGCTAGGGAAAGTGGCCTAGCCTTACCAGATTTTAATCTGTATTACAAAG
>JAQQSU010010829.1:0-12327 GCA_028627135.1 Pseudochirops cupreus | reverse complement strand
GCTTGAAGGGAGAAGCATGGGCAGAGAGAAGAATTTGCCTAGGGGAGCTTGCTTGTGGGGAAGCTGGACAGAGGGAATGCTTGCTGTGTCACTCCCTGGATTGGTGATGAATATCTTACTAAACTTTGCTTTTTGGTATCCTAACAGCAATGTCCCAAATAAATGCTTTGGTTTTGTCTTGGAGGAGGAAGGTTTATTACATTTTGAGAACAAACCCTGGGAATACGTATACATGTTCATAGTGGCTGCTATGGGTTTCACATTGGCGTTACCCACGGAGAATAGAGTGAGAGACAAGAAACCAAACTGAAAGATGAATCATATTCAAGAAGGCCACTGTGGCTGGATCACAGACTACATGGGGAGAAGGGAAGAGTGAACTACTTTGTGCCAAGAATAAAGTAAGAACGCTAGAAATGTAGGAAAGGGTCAGGGGATGAAGAGTGGTAAAAATCAGACTATTTTATATTTGACTTTGGAGGTAATAGGAAGCCAGTGTTTACTGGGTAGGGGAGTAACATGGCCAGACCTCCACTTTGGCAGCTGAGGGGAGGATGGACCAGAGTGGGAAGAGACTTGAGGTCATCCCCCCCAGAATTATCATTTATTTGCTTTATCTATTTAAATGTTGTAAAAGCTCCCTAAGGGACTATCTTTTGCTTTTCTTTGCACCCCCAGCAATCAGTATAGTGCTTGATGGATAACAAATTTTTATTATTATTAAAAAGGCACAGAATAACTTTTTTATTGACTAGTGGCCTGCTGCATTGTTTGCCGCATCTGCCTGAGACCCCTTTCCTGTGATTCTGGTAGCAGCTGCCTCATCCTCTTTCTCTTGGTGGATAAGCCTTTGTCCTAAAGGTAGAACCACTGAGAGACTGATTTAGACTTAGGTTCCCTAGACACACAAATCCTCATGGTCAGAAGGCACCATCTATCTCCCGCAGCCCATACCTAAGCAGAATCCCTCCCAATAGCAGCCCCACCTCCAAATGGACCCTGCCCCATGATGGGGAGCTCACCTCTTCGGGGGTCAGGGAACCCCACTTTAGGGCAACTTTGCCAGAAAGTTTTTCCTTGGATCAAGCTCTCACCTGCCTCAGTGCAGCTTAGACCTGGTGCCATGTCCAGGGCTGCAGCAGCTACAGCATCTCAATGTCATCTGTCTACAAACATTGCATCCCCAGCCTGGGCAGAATCTAAATTCCCCCAGATTTTGCTGCATTTTCATGTGTCTCTATCCCTGATAATTAGACTTCCTTCGACATTAGCATCCCATTAAGATGATGGGAGAAGTTCACACTTTCCTTTGTGTTTTTGTTTCAGGCTGTTAGGCAGTGATTCAGTGAGACAGCCTTGCTCCTTTTGTATTGTCGAGGATATCTTAAAATCAGAAAGACTATACATATTTTATTTTTAAGGTGGAAATTTTAACTACTATGGTGGGGGGGAAGCATGCCTTTTGCCTAGGTTCTTAGTTTAAATTCTTGTATGCACAAAAGGCTGGTAAATCTTGTTCAATAGTAGGAAAGATACATGAGAAAGAGATTTTGAGTGAGAAGACCCTGGGTTAGGATTCTGGCTCTGTCCCTCCCTGGGTCTCAGTTTCCTCCTCTGTGAAATGGGGATGGTGGAGAAGGGGAGGTAGACCAGAGGAGCTTCAACCTTCCAGGACCCTTCCGATGCTAGATCTAAGATTATCTGATCCTACAGGTTCACTATGAACAAATTTTGCCTGCTTTCTCATTTACATACATTACAAGTTAAAAGCAAACTCTTTGAAGGCTTCCCTTCTATCTCTTTTAGCCAAATCACATCATGGCATCCCCACATATATCACTCCAATTATCCAACTTTCAATGAAACAAGAAGGCCACAATTTGGCCACCAGGTGGTGGCATCATCACTTCCCTGTATGACAATGGAAATTTACATGTGGTTTCTCCTCAACCCAAATGAGTCAATAGCCACACCCATAAACATCCACAGATACCCTGATTGGATCAAGTGCCTATTCTCGCTATGAGCCCAAGGACTTTTTAAAAATGTATCAGTGTCTTTTGTTTTAACACCACCTTCCTTTCCAAATATATTCTTCCCCTACCCAACCAGTCATCCCTAGTAGCAAAGAATTTTTTTTAAAATAGTTAATTAAAACTAATCAATCCATCAACTCAGTCTGACAATTCCACACCCAGAGACTCTCACCTCTACAAAGAGGGAATGTTTTCTTATCTCTTCTTCTGGGACAAGTACTTTTAACCAGAAAAAAAAATGTAAGCATTTCCTGTGTCTACCCTAAGCTTCAGGGTTTTGTTTTGGGTTTTGTTTTTTTTAATGTTGAGGAAATGAGAGGGCAAATGGATTGTAAGTTCAACTAATTTCAAAACAGGAAGACTCCTGGTAGCAAGAATACAATGCAGCCCACTGCTAGTGGTGAGAGAAGATGGAAAAATAAAGAGGGGAGTTTTCTTTCTTTTTTCTCTTGTTGTTTATAATGAATAGTATTAAAATTCAGATGAGCTGTGTGTGTGTGTGTGTGTGTGTGTGTGTGTTTTCTGGTGAAGTACCCTTCTTTTTCATTGGTGTACCTTCTTAGGACTTGGAAGGCATCTGGTTAAGGAGTGGATAGAGTCAAGTGAACCCACATTTTATTAATAGCTTACTATGGACAAGGCACTATGCTAAGTGTCAAAGATACAAAGAAAGACAAAAATGTCCCTCTCCTCAAGATGCTCACATTCTAATGGAGGGACAACATAAAAATAACTGTGTGCATACGAGATACAGACAACAGAGGCAAATAGAGTGATGTACTTGGGGTTCAAATCCTGTCTTAGATGCCATACGACCCTGGGAAAGTCACTTAAATTCAGCCTCAGTTTCCCATTCTATAAAATGGGGGTAGCAGTAGCACTTACCTCCTAGGGTTGAGGTGAGGATCAAAGGAAATAAATATACCCAAAAAAAAGCACTTTGTAAACCTTAAAGCAAATGTTTTTCATTTTTGTTGTTCAATCATTTCAGTCGAGTCTAACTCTTTGTGACCCCAATTGGGCTTTTCTTAGCAAAGATACTGGAGTGGTTTGAAATTTCTTTCTCCAGATCATTTTACAAATGGGAAAACTGAGGCAAACAGGGTTATGTGACTTGCCCAGGGTCACACAGCTAGCTAGATTTGAACTCAGGAAGATGAGTCTTCCTGACTCCAGGTCCAGTGCTCTGTGAAGTATGGCGCCACCTAACTGCCCCAAAAGAAACGCCAGCTATCATCATTATTATTAATTACTATTATTTGTTCCAGTTTCAGCATACCAGTTGCTTTTACCTTGAAGACAGCTGCTTCCTCATTCGACTCATTTATCTGTTAATTATGGCTATAAGAGGGTGAGAGTGAGAAGTTCTGGCCTCTCTTGAGCTAATCCTAGGAGCAGCCTCAGAGCCTTCAGCCTGACTTGAGAATACTCTCTCCAATGGATTCCAGTTGAAATACCAGAGGAATGTCTCCAGTTCTCCACCGTGCTCTCTGTCAAAATACTTGCAAGGAAAATTTCTGAGGCATTTCAACTGGAATTAACCTGAGAAGACTGATTTCCTAAAGGTACGTGCTCTGTCTCCTGGCAGAGTCAAGATTTTTGCTTCTGAAGCAAAAAAAATTACTTTGGTAGTCTATTCACCCCCGTGATGTATGAGTGATTGCCATTCCCATTAATAATCAATGAGTGCCTAGCAAAGGGAAAATGGGCCCCTGGCAAAGAGTAGATTTGAGTGTGGTGCTTTTAAATTCAAAAAAAGTAGTTATTAATGCTTTTTTTAATCACTCTAACTATGGTTTGATTAGATAAATGACCTGTCTAAGTTCGGGTGCTTCAAAGACTTCCTAAGTAGCTAATCTTTAAGTGAAATGAATCCAGCACATAACAAGTAGCAGGTCCTAGGCCAGAGCTGGAAAAGGATGAAAATGACTCAGGAAGAAGGTCTTTCTCCATTCCTCCCCTGCTCACCGAAGATTGTTCTTTAATTACATTTCCAAGACTCTTGTGTCTGAAGATGAAGCTAGGCTTCCCCCGGTCGCACATCTGAGGTTTGGTAGAGTTCATCTTTCATTATTGCTAGCAACTTTTTATTGAATTTTCTGGGGAAATTAACTTGCAACAGAATACAGAGCATGTTTATGGAGACATTTTGGCAAGCCATTGCAAGTTGTTAGCTCAGCCTCATCTGTGAGATAACAGGCACATACTTCCTACAGCAAGGCAAATGAGCATGACTGGGTGTCCGTGCCTCTGACACTTACCAGCTTGGTGACCTTGGGCCAGATATTTTACCTCCATGGGCTTCAGTTTCCATATCTATAAAGTGAGGGAGCTAGGTTCCTCCCAAGTCTAGAGCTACAAGCTATGTATTTAGTATAGAATACATCCCCTGCCTCTGCCTCTTCCCCACTCCCAACAAAGAAGGGATATAAGAAGACTATGGATGCTCCTTCTACACAGCTATGGGGATAAGACAGCATACAATGCCTTACTTTAGAGATGTGTTAGTTTACTCAACTGTTTTTTTTTTTTTTTGTATTTTTTATTGTAAAGAATGACTCTCTTGGAAAGGGAGGAGGAAGATATCCATTGGGAAATATAGAAGATATAAAAAAAACATAGAAAAATTTATCTAAAAGAATTGATGAATTTTGTGGTCAATTATCATGTCCCCCACAACCCAGACTTAGGGACAAGTTATCTGTCTTCAAGTATTTGAAGGTCTGTCATACGAAAGAAGGGTTGTTGTTCAGTAGCATTCGACTCTTTGTGGTTATTTTACTAGAGGAGTTAGCCATTTCCTTCTTCAGCTCGTTTTACAGATAAGGAAACTGAGACAAATGAGGTTAAGTGACTTGCCCAGGGCCATACAGCTAGTAAGTCTCTAAGCCCAGATTTGAGCTCAGGTCTTCCAGACTCCAGGTGCTGAACTCTATCCACTCTGTCACCTAGCTGCCCATTGCAAGAAAGGTTACACTTATTTTACTTGGCTCCATTGGAATAATAGAGTTGCAAAGGGGAAGATTTAGGTTTGAGAACAGGGAAAACTTCCTAGCAACAGTAGCTCACACAAAAGTAGAAGAGGTTGATTTGAGAAGTCATGATTTCCCTTTCACTGGAGGTCTTCAAAGGTTGGACATATACTTGCCGCAAAAGACATCACTGGATCTTAACTCTAGAGCTAGGAGGGGCTTCAGAGGTCACATAGTCCAAACCTTCCATCTTAAAGACAAGGAGGTTGAGGCCCAGAGATGTGAAGCAAGGGGTCCCACATGGCTCAGGTAGTTAGTGGCAGCATTGGGATTCCAATGTAGGATTCTCTGACTCCAAAGCCAGCATTTGCGCCATTGTGCCATGATGTTTTCTTGTTCAGGTCCAGATTGGACCAGCACAGCCTCTGGAGACTCTTTTAGCTCCATGATTCTAATGGATTCACTTTGTGTGATCCTTATCATGGCACCACTTAGTACTTACATGCTTTGTTGGGACATTGCTATTAGCAATGACGATTAGAATGAAGAGTATAGCAACTGGCCACCGAGCATGAAAAAACATCCTGGAAAATGATGAGAAAATGCCAGGGAGAATCAGAGGAAACCGATCCAGATGTTCATCTTGTTCCCAGGTGGCCTAGTACTCAACGTCATCATCACCATGGGCAATATTGTAGAAATTAAAAGGAAGAACTTATTTCATCACATGAGTGGCATGTACTATAAAAAGAGAATGAAATCAACCCATTCCCTACTCTAGGAATGGCATTGTAGTTATCTGGATAAGGTTGCTGGATTTCTCCAGCCATGCTTTCTCCACCATGCCCCCAAGTCAAGTACCTTGCCCTCCTCCTGTTCTCATTTTTCAGCCTCCTTTTAAGTGTTAACTTCACCCATTAGAAAGTAAGGCAGAAGCAGAGCTGAGGAGGTGTGAGTTAATCCTTCACATTGCCATGGCACCCACCCACCCACCAGCACTGTTGCCAGCAAGGAAGTTGTAGGGCAGACTTGGGGCATTTGGGGATACCCTTATCCCAAAGCATGTTGATCTGGGATCCACCCGGGGGACCTTTTAGGCAATGAAGGCATAAAAAAAAAAGAAAGTCTGCTTGTATTTAGTTCCCTGCACTTAGCACAGGACCTGGTACATTGTAAGTATAAGCTTAATAAATTAAGTGTTAACTTCATAAATACTTGTTGATTGACCAAGTAAAAAAGTCCTGAAGCCCTGGAAATTCTAATGCTGTTTGGAGGTAGGCAAATTTTCCCTGGGCCTCAGTTTCCTTATCTGTCAAATGGAGATAAAATAATAGAGTGGTTGCAAGGAACAAAAAAAAGAAACTTATATAAAGTGCTACATAAATATGAACTTTTGATGATGATGATGATGATGATTAGGAATATGTCATCTAAGCCAGTAACACCAACATGTAAAAGGCAAAAACACAGCAGGATAAAAAATGTAAGCTTAGTGTAGTATAAGATGATAATAGACGTATCCAAAGCAAACCAAGGATCTGTACGTTTGGAGACTGGGGTAGGAAAGGAAAAGGAAATTCTGCGTGTATTCCAAAGATGAATAAATCAACAATCGTTTATTCTGCTTTACTCTACACTTGGAATTGTGGAAGACCCAGGGAAACATTAAAAAGTCCTGCCCTCGAGCAGTTACTGGAACCAAAGGGAATTCAGTGAAAGAAGTTACATGCATGCAAATTAATTCATAATATAAGACAGTCAGTGATTAATGCAAACAAGTAAAACAGAAAGTTGTGTTAAGAGAGGCATCCCCCTCTATAAAATGGGGGTGAAAAGGGGGATGGAGGAATGAGCAGTACCGAGAGTCAGGAAGACTCATATTCCTGAGTTCAAATCCGGCCTCAGATACTTACTAGTTGTGTGACCCTGGGCTAGTCACTTAACCCTGTTTACATCAGTTCCTCATCTGTAAGATGAACAGGAGAAGGAAATGGTGAACCACTCCAGTATCTTTGCCAAGAAAACCCCAAATGAGGTCACAAAGAGTTGGACGTGACTGAAATAATTGAACAACAGCAACAATGAGATGATGAGAATCTGAATTAGGATGGCAACAGACGGAATGGAAAAGAGAATTGATTTTAGCAATTCAGTCAAAAGATATTGGTTGCCTACCAGGGGTAAGACAATGTATAAGGTGCTGAAAGAAAAAGGAAGATGAATAAAGTATGGCCCTAGTGTTATAGAACTAGCTCACAGTCTAAGTGAACTTAAGACCAGTACCAAAGTGCCTATAATAGAAACTGTAATATAGATATGTTAGAGAGCGCCAAAACACACTGTGAGAGTCTAAGGGAGGGAAAGGTCACTTCCATTTGGAAGGATTAGAGGAGCCTTCAGGAAAGCGTTAGTGGCAGAGGTGAGCTTTGAAGAACTTCAGGATGTAGATTTATAAGGTGGGGAGGAAGAGGCTTACAGTGTAAGCAAAAGAAAAGAGACAGGAAAAGGCAAAAGCAGATGGAGAAACCACAAGTAGCAAGGTCTGATTGAAGTATAAAACACATAGAAGGAAGTAGTAGGAAATCAGACCGGAAAAATAGGTCGTGAAAGGTCATCGATGCCAGGCTAAGGACTGGGAACTTCATTCAGGGGGCAATCAGAAGGAGTTTAAGGTTTTATAGCAGAGGAGCAGAATGAGCAGAGATTGACATAAGGAAAGGACCTATAGCCAGAGTTTCCAGAGAGCCCACAAAAGCCCACAGCAGCTTCAAACTAATGATTAAACAGATTTAGACTAAGGGCAATACACTTTTAAGATGAGTGAATGGTGAGTCATCATGGCAAGAGTAAAGAGATGGTTTTATCTCTGAGAAGTGACTGGCACCTGAAATGTCACATGTTTGTTCTCCCAAAGGTGATATAATAGAGTGGGAAGAAAATGGAAAAAAAAAATCCTAGGACAATGGAATATAGACCAAGCCAAACAGTAGGAAGGATTAATTGTTCATTTTATCAGACAGTGAGCTGTGTAAATGTGAAGACTACCAATAACATTGTAAGAAGATATGAGCCAGCTTCTAGGATCCATCCTGAAACCAAAATAGTTTATAAAATGGCAGTAGCCTCAGGGTACTTATGTCTTATAAATGGAGTAGTGTACAGAAAGCAGAGAAAGTAAAAAAAAAAAAAACCCACTCACACATGGCAAGGGAAAAGTCATGTCCTGCTCTTCAATCTGAATAAACTTTTCAAAGTATCTTTGAGCGGTCCTTCTTCATGCTCCCTTCCACAGTCTACACTCACCAAAGTAACCCTTGGAATTCTCTTTTCTGAAACACACTAAAAAATAAATCCTGAAAGAAATTCCTCAATTGATTTCATTGCAAAATCCACAAATCTATGTTTTCCCCAGGTCAAAGCATTTATAAGTAAAGGCTTGACCTCTGTCACTCTTAAAGAAGTAAAAGAAAGAAGTCTTTGGTCATAATAGAGACTGGTGACATGGTCCCTTCACTCAGCAAATAAGTTCTGATAGGATGATGAGGATAAGAATGAAGAAGATGAAGATGTGTATATTTATGTAGTGATTTAAAACTTGCAAAATTCATTACTTATCTTATTTCATTTATCCTCAGAATAACCCTGTTAGGTAAGCACTATTGCTACTCCCATTTGACAGATAAGGATATTGAGAATTTTAGAGGTTGAGTGACTTCAATAGGGTCATAGATAGTAAGTATCAGGGATGGAAATTGAACCCACCTGGGACAAATGTGTCCTCAATTGAACAGGGAACCAGGATCCTGCTCCATATGAGGAGATAAATTCCAGGATATGGACACAAGGACACTATTTAGGAGGCCACCAGGAATAGCAGAGCTGGGGATGGAGGAGAACCTTCCTATTTCAACTAATTAATCTTATTAGATGCTAAGCTCTTGTTTCTCTGCTACTCAAAGATAAGTACTGTCAGAAATTATCTCCATTCATACACTGACCTCAGTGCAAGGACAAAGTGCTTATTATCCCATCCTGGTTAAAGTTCTCCCTAACTGCTTCAGGTCTGTCAAGTTCAAACTAGGTAGTATGGCTCAGTGAAAAGAATGCTGGCTATGTTATCAAGCAACCTGAGTTGGAATCCCAATTCTGTCACATACTAGTTATGTGACCTTGGATAAGTCCCTTGCCTTCTCTGGATTTCAGCTCACTCATCAAAGGCTCAACAAGAGCAACAACAACAAAATGAGTGAGGTTGAATTATATGGCCCCTTTCTGCACTAAACCTGACATTTACCATTTTTTCCTATCTCCTGCCAAGTTCAGGCTCAAAAAGGCTCTTCTTTGAGAGTCAGTTCAGATAAGTTCCTTCTTCCTCAGGGAGAAAGGAAAGAAAGAAATGGTCTACCTAGCTTCTCCTAGCTGAAAGCAGGAGATGATACTTAATACATGTTTATGGATTGATTGAATTAATTGAAGCCTAAAACCTGAGAACCAAAGACCTGAAAAGCAACATCTCATATTGAAAGTGTCACTAAGTTCGTAAAGGGCCATATTGAGTTTCTGTGGGTTTTTCTTTTGCATTTAAACCCATATGATTGAATGACTCCAGGGTTATTAGTAAACACAAAACCAGAAAACTGTCCAAGGTCCTAAAATGTAATCATTCCACATACTGTGGTGCGAGCCAAGGTTCTGCCATTATTGACAAGAGGATATGACTGAGGAAGGAGAACATATATCCTTCTAAAATGTAAATTCCTTGAGGGGCTACTTTGATTTTGTCTTCATCTGCCCAGGGTCTAGAACAGTACCTGATGTGTAGTTGGTACTCAATAAATGTCATGAAAGTGAATCAAAGTAAATTCAGGACGTATATAGCCTATATCAGACAACTTGCTGTCTTGAGGAGGGAGGGGAAAGAAGGATGGAGAAAAAAAATTGGAACTCAAAATCTTATAAAAGTGAATGTTGAAAACTATCTTTGCATGTTAATTGGGGGAAAAAAATCAATTAAGCGTGGGGGGGGGGGAATTTAAAAATTAAAAATGAAGTAAGTACAAGAAACCTTCCAAATGAATGGCAGCCAGAGAAACTGTGATGCTCTCCACCCCCTATCAGACAGTTGGCAGCAAGAACCAGAAATCCTTCAGGCGACCATGTCCCCTTGGAGGAGGACAATCAGCTAGGGCTGGAGAGGTGATAACCCTAAAGAAAAGCTTCCCCTGGGGTTCATGCACTGTGTTCCATGAAAGGTCTCTTGAGTTTTCTCTTGACACAAACTGACTGTGTGACCATGGGCAAGTCACTTAACCTCTATGTTCTAAACCAGTGGGGTCACTAAATGCTACATAAGGACCCCTGAGAGCCACAAACTGACTTAGAAAAACACATATGAACATTATTTATGTTCTACTTTATTCATTCAAATAAATATTTCCCAATAAAATTTAAACTGGTGTGAACCATGCTGAAGTTTAACACCTCAGTTCAGGACAATTCATTATGACTAAGTTGCAGAGCAAACTCAAACTGCATTGGTATAAATAATTTTCTCATCTGGGAGTTCCCTGGATCAATTAAATCATGAGTGCTGGTCCTCTCCCTAAGTAGGCTACGGGGAGGGCAACAAGATAATAGTAGTGTTGTGAAGAATAGCCAGCTACTGTTTACATAGCACTGTGTTAATACTGGTTTTGTTCCGTCATTTTTCAGTCACGTGAGCCCATTTGGAGTTTTCTTTGGCAAAGATACGGGAGGGGCTTGCCATTTCTTTTTCCATGTATCACTTTAAGGTTTTCAAAGATTCACATATGTTGTCTCCAACCATTTAGTGAGAAAATAATGAACTAACAGAATGCCCTTTGGCAAAGAGAGCAAAGCACTAGACGCAGGTGATTGCATCCGTCTGCATCCCATTCCTGTGTGGGAGGTAGAAAGAAGACAGCAAGCATTGTCACCACCATTTTCAAGGCAGGAAAACAGAGGCCCAGAAGGTGGCATCATCTGCCCCAGATTGCAGCAGACAGGCGTTCCCTCTGACATCCCCCTGCCCCTGTCCTGGCTGGCTTTCATTAGAGTTTCACAGACATGCTCAGTGGCTTCTTACCTTTCCCACCTCCATTCCCTGCCAGTGTATCTGCCCTTTAGGGGTCTGTCACTTGCAATAACGACAGACTGCAAATGTCACCTGGGAGAACGGATGATGCTCTGGGAGATGCAGCCTGTTTGGTGATTCACAGTGGCTGTTGATCGCATTTCAAGAAGAAGGAAAAAATGTTCCTGCTAATGATACCAAATCCTTTTCTTCTGACAGGTGAGAATGTGGCGCTGATCTTATCGTATCATATTGAGAGCAGCCACTGCCCCAACAAGTCAGTCTCAGGATGGAGTTTTAGGAGAAAGGAATAAAAGGCATGTAACAATAGGCAGGCTTTTCTGTCTGCAGAGTGTTTGACAAACATTAACTAATTAATCCTTTTAACACCTTGTGGGCCAGGTATCATTAGCTCTTCTTTATCGATGGAAAATTGGAGACTGAGGGGTGAAGCGTTTTCACCTAGGTCAAAAAGTAAGCAAGACCCTGCCCTGTGGCAGAGCTGATGCCAGTCCTGTTCCAGGCTGTGCCAACTAGACCACACATCTCTTTGCTATTACCCAGTTTTTCTACGTGGATTGGTTGGTACAGCGCTGTGCTTGAAATCAGGAAGACCTTGATTCAAATCCTATCTCTGACTCTTGCTGGTCATAATAAGAGCTGGAATTTATATAGCACTTTGAGGTCGGCAAAGCAATTTACAAACATTCTCATTTTGGCCTCACAACAATTCCAGGAGGTAGGTGCTTATTATCCCCATTTTACAGATGAAGAAATTAAAACTGAGAAAGTCTAAGCAACTTACCCAGGGTCACAGAGGTAGTAAGTATCTGAGGCTGGATTTGAACTCAGGTCTTCCTGACTCCAGGTTCAGCATTCTACCCACTGCTCCACCTGGCTGCCTCAACTGATGATGACAGTCATGTCATCTGACCACTCAGACCCTCTGTTTCCTCATCTATACAACAGCTGCAACACCTACTTCACAGAGTGGTTGTAAGGTTCAAATAATAGAAGGTAGCTAAAGCACAAAATAAAAACCAGCAGTACCAGTACTAGTTGTAGTAGAAGTACTAGTACTAGCTGTACTACTACTCCTGCTGTTATTACTACTACTACTACTACTACTACTCCTGCTGTTACTACTACTACTACTATTACTACCACTACTGCTACTATTACTACTACTACTACTATTACTACCACTACTACTACTACTATTACT
>JAQQSU010010828.1:0-12328 GCA_028627135.1 Pseudochirops cupreus | reverse complement strand
AGTTTTCTTTTTGGGATCTTTTTCAAGAGGTAATTGGTGAATTCTTTCAATTTCTATTTTGCCCTCTGGTTCTAAAATATTAGGGCAATTTTCCTTGAGAATTTCTTGAAGGATGATTTCTAGGTTCTTTTTTGGATCATGGCTTTCAGGTCATCCAATCATTTTTAAATTGTCTCTCCTGGATCTATTTTCCAGGTCAGTGGTTTTTTTCAATGAGATATTTCACATTGCCTTCTATTTTTTCATTTGTTTGGATCTGTTTAATAGTATCTTGATTTCTCATGAAGTTATTTGCTTCCATTTGCTCCAGTCTAATTCTGAAGGAATTATTCTCTTCAGTGAGCTTTTGAAATTCTTTTTCCAACTGGAAAATTTAGCTTTTTAAGGCATTCTTCTCCTTATTGGCATTTTGAGTCTCTTTTGCTATTTGAGTTAATCTATTTTTAAGGTGTTATTTTCTTCAGTCAGGTTGTTGACTCTCTTCAAGATTTTCTTGCATCATTCTCATTTCTCTTCCCATTTTTCCTCCATTTCTCTTACTTGATTTTCAAAATCCTTCTTGAACTCCTCTGTGGCCTGTATATTTTTCTTGGAAGTTTTTGGTGCAAGAGTTCTGACCGTGTTGTCTTCCTCCTGTTCCATGCTTTGATCCTTTTTGTCCCCAGAAAAGGAATCTGAAGTTGGATTGCTGTGCTTGCTTTGCTTCCTTTGCCTGCTCATGTTGCCAGTCAATTAACTTGACTTTTGAGCTCTTTGCCACAGTAGAAGTCTGCTTTCAGAGAGGAGAGCTTTGTCCCAAATCACTGGGGTTTTTGCAGCTGCTGGAGCTATTAGGAGGCTGCCATCTCTACAGCCCCCACCAGCTTTGGCTCACTAGTCACACACCTCAGGACCAGCACCCAAGACCACAATCCCGATCCAGGCAGGTTAAGGCAAGAGCACTTAGCCTCTGAATGGTCACTTGGCCCTGCTACAATCTGCAGGCCAGGAGCTCTCAAGCAGCCACGTGGAGGCAGCTACAGGGCTGCTGCTTCTGGCTTGGGGGGCAGAGAGCTGCACCTCCATCTCCCCCAAATTCAGCTGAGTTCCACTGACCGTTCACTTTGTCTTTGGCATTTATGGATTGATAATTATGGAAACTGCCACAGCTGCTGATGATCCACTCTCCCGAATGCTCCAGCCAGGCTGGTGGAGCCCTTACTGACAATTTTTGAGCAGAGAAGAAACATAGTTAGACTAAAAGTCAAAGTATATACATTTGAGCCAAAGAAGAAAAAACAACCAGTCAAAGGGCTGAAGGACAGGAAATAACATTAAAAAGTAATATAATTTCTATTAGAATTGATAGCTATGGGCGGCTAGGTGGCACAGTGAATACAGCACCAGCCCTAGAGTCAAGAGTACCTGAGTTCAAATCCAGCCTCAGACACTTAACACTTACTAGCCATGTGACCTTGGGCAAGTCACAGTACCCCAATTGCCCTGCCTTCCCCCTCCAAAAAGCAAAAAAAAGTGATAGCTAGCATTTATATAGCGCTTTAAGATTTGCAAAGTGCTTCCCAAGTATCATCATTACAACAATCATGGGGAAAAGGCACTATTATTCCCACTTTACAGAGGAAGGAATTGAGGCAGACAGAGGTCAAGGGACTTGCCCAGGATCACATAGCCAGTGTCTGATGCAGTATTTGAATCCCCACTCCAGACCCAGCACTCTATCCATTGTGCCACCTAGTGGTTTTATACTTCTGAGTTTCCCACTAATGTGATTTCAGACAATCCATTTCACTTCTGGACCTCAATTTCCCTTTTGAAGGACATGAGCTAGATGATATTTGAGGGCTCCTTCATCTCTAATAATTATTCTAAGACCTCTCTGAATCCTTTGATGCTGTTGATCACCCTTTTCTTCTTGATCCTCTTCTAAGTTTTCAGGATACTATTCTCTTCTGCTTCTCTTCCCACCTATCTGACCATTCCTCTGTTTCCTTTGCTGGATCCTCATCCAAATCACACCCTCTAACCATAAAGTGTCCCCCAGAGTTTTATCCTAGGTCCTCTTTTCTTCTCCCTCTATACCAATTCACTGGGTGATCTCAGCAGCTCCCATGGACTTAATTATCTTTATATTGATGATTCTCAGATCTACCTAGCCTGTTCTTAACCTCTCTGCTGACCTCTAGTCTTGCATCTCCAACTGCCTTCCAGGCATCTTGAACTGGATGTCCAGTGAACATCTTAAATTAAACATGTCCAAAAAGGAACTTATTAACTTTCCCCGCTAAAACCTCCCAAACGTCGAACTTCCCTATCACTGTAGGATATTCCCTATTATACTATCTTCCTATTCCCTCAGTTGCACAACCTAGGTGTCACCCTACACTCCTCACTACCTCTTGTTTGCTGTTGTTGTTCACTCATGTCCAACTCTTCCTGACCACATTTGGCATTTTCTTGGCAAAGATACTGGAGTGGTTTGCCATGCCTTCTCCAGTTCATCTGACAAATGAGGAAACTGAGGCAGACAGGGTTAAGTGACTTGCCCAGGGTCAAAGAGCTAATAAGTAACTGAGGCTGGATTTGAACTCAGAAAGTTGAGTCTTCTTGAATCCAGAGCCACTGTACCACCCAGCTACCCTTCACTATCTCTTCCCCTCCCATATTCAATCTCTTGCCAAGGCTTGTCTATTTCACCTTTACAGCATGTCTCAAATCAACCACTAATATTTCTCCTCTAATATTAGCACTATGGTACAAGCCCTTATCACCTCATGCCATGATTATCAAAACAGCCTGCTGGTGGGTCTGCCCAACTCAAGTAAAACTCTACTCCATTTGGTCACTAAAGTGCAGATCTGATTACATTACCCTCATATTTAATAAACTCCAATGTCTCCGTATCACCTCCAGGATCAAATATAAAATCCTCCATTGTTCAAAGCCCTTCAGAACCTAGCTCCCTCCCTTTCCTGTCTTCTTATACTTTAGTCACTGTCAGGTACTCTTCAATCCAGTGGCACTGGTCTTCCATAAACAAGACACTTCATCTCTCTACTCCAGGCATTTTCTCTTACTGTCCCCTACACCTAGTATTTGCTCCTTTTTCATTTCAACCTGCTGACCTCCCTGACTTCCTTCAAGTCCCAACTAAAATCCTGTCTTTTACAGAAAGCCTTTCCCAGCTCTTCTTAAATCTAGTGACTTCCCTCTTTTTCATATTTTTCCTATATATAGCTGCTTTGTCTGTATCTGTGTGTTTATTGTTAGACTATGAGCATCTTGAGGCAGGGACTATCATTTGCCTCTTTTTGTACCCCCAGTGCTCAGCATAATCCCTGTCAACAAAGTTACTTAATAAATGTTTATAGATTGACTGAAAGAACAAAATTATTGAAAATGAATATTCCAAAGTTGTAAAGAACAAGCTTGATCCCAAAGAAGAAATATGATAAGGTGGCAGCTAGGTGGTACAGAAGATAGAACACACACCCTGGAATCAGGAGGACCTGAGTTCAAATTCGACCATACACACTTAACAGCTGTGTGGCCCTGAGCAAATCACTTAACTCTGAGTGCTTCAAAAAAGAAAAAGAAAAAAAAATGACAAGATACTTCCCTTCACTCTTTTGTAGAGGTGGGAGGACCATGGGTATGGAACTTTACTTATCTTTTTAGGTTTTTTCAATGTATTGATCAATTTTGCTGGTTTGCTTTCTTTTTCTAATCTTCCTCTTTGCCTTTTTTTCTCTAAAAAATTATTATAAAGATAATTCTCTGGGATAGTGGAAAGGAAGGACACGGGAGAAAATTTAGGTCAAGTGATAGCAAAAGATATGAATAAAATATGTTTTAAAATGAGTTATGATTTCTTTTTAACTTGGCTCCAAAAAAGAGATAGGAGAAGATTCCTTTGTAGATGTGTTTGGCAAGGGGAGGGTAAGTCTGTTGGTGTGGAGCATTGTACACAAACTCAGATTTTTTTTATTGTATTATTCAGGCTTGCTGTATTTTTTCCTCTTTTTTTCTTTTCTATTATTTTTAACAAGTATTTGTTATGAAGAATACGTCTCTGGGAAGGAGAAGGGAGAAACCTGGGTGACATGAAAACAGAAGATATCACTCTAATAATTTTTTTTAATCATCACTCTTTTTACCTCTGGTAGCAGCTGAAAGTAAACTTGAGTTCCATCGACAAGAATAAGAGAAACTCAGAGAATCAACTAACAAACTAATCAAGAAGATAAAGAGCAAAATAGAAGTAAGCAAAGTAAATTTTTAAAAAATCATAACATTTCTATCTCATACTAAGAAAAACAAAGAGAAGATGATTGATGAATTCTATTAACATAACTACAAAATGCACAAAATAGCTGGGAATCTAACCTACCAAGATACACTCAACAATCTTATAAATACAACTATAAGATAGCAAAATTTTTTTAAATTGATTTAAATAATTGGAGAAAAATTCACTGTTCATAATTGGGTCATACCAACATAATATACATGATAATTCTATGTAAATTAATCAACAGATGTAGGACTATGGTGAAAAAGTTGCTAAGCAGTCACTTCATAGGACTAGACAAAACAATTAGAATTCACTTGGAGGAACAAAAAGGCTAGAATCTTAAGAAAAAAATGGAAAAAAGAGGAATGAGGAGAACATGACTTTAATGGATCTCAAATAATATTATAAAATAGCAATCATCTAAGCAATCTGGTTCTAATTTTTAGGAAAATTGAAAAGTAGGTCAGTGGAACATACTACATGAGCAAGACCCAAAAACAATTGAACATAGCGATCCAATGTTCAACAAATCCAAGAACAGAAATTACTGGTGGGAAAAATGGAAAGCAGTCTGGAAGAACTCTTACACCATAGAACACAATAAAACTCAAAATGGGTACACATAAATATAAAAGGTCACACCAAATTTTATTAGGATTTGCCACAGGAAATTATTTTAAAGTAAACATCAATTGAATCCTCTGCCAGAAAGAATATTGTTTTTATTCATCAAGCTAAAAAAAAAACACCTAAAACTTAAATAAACATTAAAAAAAATTAACAACTAAACTTTACTTAAACAACATATAAGCTTTTAAAATGACATAAAATACAATTTCTTTTTCAGACAGAGTGTACCTGGTTATACTTGACACACCTGTGGCATGTATATGCAATTACTAGGTATCACAGTAGCAGTAGCCACATTGATGCTAGCATTAAACCTACAGAAAGTGTATTGCTGCATCATGTAATGAGGGTATGCAAATGTTTGATCTGGCCATTAGCTGATGCTATGCTCAAGTCACCAGCCAAATAGTCTTGTCTCAATCTCTCTTATGTATATATTTCCACCCCATGGTGCCATACTAGCTCTAAGTAGATAAGGTTAGAATTTAGACTCGGAAATGCTATGAAATATTGTTCAGAATTATTTTTTTTTAAATAGGAAATCCTTGGCTTTTCCTTCCCAGCAAACCTGGACTTTTCTTTCCTCTACTAAATGACTCCCTTCATTGTCAGGACACAGTCAAAGTACTATGGTCACATAGTTTACTAACTATTGTGAATTTTTAAGAAAATTGTTATATACTTTTACTCTGGCTTCCGTTCCACCATGCCCCAGAAACCTCTTCATTCTGGAAGATCATTACAGAATTCACACCTTGGAAGTACCCACCACCCCTGTGGCCCCTCCCTCAGACTGCATGATTCAATTTGAGAGTGCCCAGGCTAGCCTTTTCTTCATTTCTCACCAGTCTGCACTCACTCCAGATTTCTCCTCATGCCCTGGAATCTGGTAGCTTCCTTCCCTACCCCACTCCACCCCTTCTGCTTCTTTTTATGACTTTGTGCAGCAATGCTTCAGTTACATCCATTCACATGAAAGTCAAGACGTTGTTGTGTTGATGTCATTGGTCCTCTTCCAGAGGGAAGGAAGGCAAGCTTCCCAAGGTAAGCTTCTTGAGAGCAGGGACGATCTTTTTGCCTCTTTTTGTATCTCTGTTGCTTAACACAGGGCCTGACATAAGGGATTAATAACTGCTTGTTGGCTGACTCCAAATGGCTCCTCTGGACAATATTCCTTGCTTGCAGGTATGGCTAGGGTTCTCTAAACTGCACTTACTCACTTATCATTGAGAAGAAATATGGTGTATGTGTGTTCAGGGCTCCAGCCTTGGCCTCAGAGTATAAGTGCCAAAGCTAAGAGAAGCAGAAGGAAAGAGAATGGTTTTCTTTTACCCCTGCCTGGCTCATCATTCCACAAAGCTTCAAAAGATCTCATTTCTAATGCTCAGGGACCTCTTCTCACTCAGGTCCCAACTTCTGCCCCTAGTCTGATCTCAGATTGTTGTTCTTTGTTATTCATCCATCATTCCTGAAAAGGACCAATGACAACAAGGAGGGTGATGTCTTGACTTACAAGTGAATAGATTTAAGTGAGGCAGAACTGTAGAAAGTCATCAATTGAGATCCCTCCTCCAGGGTCATCAGAGTCCGGTGGCAAGACATAGGTCAACGTCAGTGGTCCCTAGGTGTCATATAAATTATATATGAATGCACTGTCAGAGTGTGGCAAATTATCTCAGGCCCAGGGAACTGGTTCTATACACCACAGATAGAGGCTCCAGCCTCAGCTACTTGGGTCACCCACAGTAGAGTCTCATTTCTCCAGCCAGTAGTTCCAATCACAGTAGACAGAGGCACATGTCATAGAAATGGGGGGAGGCCCCCCCCAGGCACACAGATTGACTACAATGAGTACTCAGAAGCACAATACCAATCAAGTAACTTATAAAAGGACACAAGTGAAATGTTTGTTGAAAGATATAAGGGGATGTTCCTTCCCACCACCTGGCATGGCCTTATCCCACCAATCAAAGTCTGGCCATTAGTGCGAGGTGATTCTGTGTCAGAGCCAGACTGCCTTCCTAGTTCTGCCTGACCTTCCACAACCTTAGACTGATTATATCTTTGTCATAGTTCTAGTGGGGTGCCATAGTAATATTCACCATCCATGGCAAATAAAAATCCAAAAGTCCTGATCCCAAAAGTCCTTTGTTATTCCCTGAATGATGAGCAGGGAAATTCAGTACTTTCTCAGGAAGAATCTCTCAGTTACAAAGGACAAAGTTATACTGAACTCTAAGCCCTGTATGCCTGTACACCGATCTTGTCAACAACATTCTGGTGTTTCACAGTTTTCTCTCCCCTGTGGGAAGACTTTGTCTACCACAAAGGTGAAACGCCACTGCAGAAATAGCGTTTAGAGGGATCTTTGGGTCATTCCCCAGGAACCACACCTCAACAGGAATGGGAGTTTTCAGAAGAGCTGCAAACTATCAACAACCACATGAAAGATAAGATTATTCCAAATCACTAATAATCATAGAAATTCAAAGGAATAACCCTGAGATTTTACCCCACACCCTTCAAAGTGGCAAAGATGCCTTGAGACAAAGACAGTAAATGTTAGAGGAGCCATGGGAAGATAAACACCCTAACACAAGGTGGACAAAACTGCGAGTCAGTCCAACCTTGCAAGAAAAAATTTGGAATTACATAAGAAAAGTCACTAAATTATTAATAGTCTTTAATCCAGAAAGCAGAGTGGCTAGATAGTGTAGTAGAGAGCATGCCAGACCTGGAATTAGGAAGACTCATCTTCCTGAGTTTAAATCTGACTTCAGACACTAGCTTTGTGACCGTGGGCAAGTCACTTAACCTTGTTTGCTTCAATCTCCTCATCTGTCAAATGAACTGGAGAAGGAAATAACAAACCACTCCAGTATCTTTGCCAAGAAAACCCCAAATGGGGTCACAGTCAGACAGGACTGAAACAATTAAAAAACAGCAATCCAGAAATCCCCTTTCTGTACATATATCCCAAAGAGATTTAAAAAAAAAACCAGAAAGAAAACCCTATACATACCATAACATTCATAAAAGCACATTTTGCAATAGCAAAAAAATGGAAACAAAATGAGTCAAGTCAGCAAGCCTTTATTAAGGACCCAATATATATAGCAGGCACAGTGCTGAGCATGGGAGATGCAAAGAAAAGCAAAAAACAGCCTCTGCTCTGAGGGAGCTTACAGTCTAACAAGGAAAATGACTATGTACAAATAGGATATATTCAGGATGAATTGGAGACAGCCCACAGAGGGAAGGCA
This sequence comes from Pseudochirops cupreus, assembly GCA_028627135.1. NCBI lineage: Eukaryota > Metazoa > Chordata > Mammalia > Diprotodontia > Pseudocheiridae > Pseudochirops > Pseudochirops cupreus. The sequence goes on along the minus strand of JAQQSU010010828.1, from coordinate 4,144 downwards.
CTAGCATTAAGGGGGATCAGGAAAGGTTTCCATAGAAAATGAAACTTTAGCTAAGACTTGAAAGAAGCTAGGGAAGCTGGTTCCAAGCATGGGGGCAGCAAGCAAAAGTGCCTGTAATTGAATTGAGAAATGGAATATCTGGTGGAAGGAATAGCAAGGAGGTCAGTGCCACTGAGTGGAAGAATACGTGGGGGGATGTAAGGTGTAAGGAGACTGGAAAGGTAAGAAGGGGTCAATAGTTGAAAATATTTTGGTATACAAATGTAAGGGAATACTATTGCACGGTAAAAAAAAAAAGACATAAGAAATTTGGAGAAACATAGGAATATTTATTTGAATTGATATAGAGCAGCGGTTCTCAACCTGTGGGTTATGTTCAGTTTGTAACAATGAAAATACTTCCTGCATATCAGATATTTACATTACGATTCATAACAGTAGCAAAATTACAGTGATGAAGTAGCAACGAAAATAATGTGATGGTTGGGGGTCACCACAACATGAGGAACTGTATTAAAGGGTCGCAGCATTAGGAAGGTTGAGAACCCCTGATACAGAATGAAGTAATCAGAACCAGAAAAACAACATATATTACTACAATAATATAGATGAAAATAACAGTAAAAGGCAATCATACTCTGATTAATAGTAATAACCTTTGATCTGAGGGAACAGACAGATGATAGAACAAAGGTCCTATTGTTGATGCTGCTGTGGGTCTGCTGGTACCCCACCCCCACCCTAAAAAAAAACCCTTTGGTGCAAGTATAATTAAACTAGGCTTATAGAAATCAAGACTGATGGGGCACCTAAGTGACACAGTGAATAGAGCATAGGCCCTGGAGTCAGGAGGACCTGGGTTCAAATCGGACCTCAGATACTTAACACTTAATAGCTGTGTGACCTTGGGCAAGTCACTTAAGCCCAATGGCCCTGCCCTCCCCCTCCAAAAAAAAACAGAAATCAAGGCTGAATTAGGGGAGGGTATAAGAAAGGGACAGAAGGCATTCATTTAGCACCAACTATGTACCAAACTCTGTGCTATTTTTTTTTACAGATATCTCATTTGATTCTTACAACTGTGTAAGGTAGCTGCTATTATAACCCTCATTTCACAGTTGAGGAAACTGAGGCAGACAGAAATTATTTGTCTTGCCCAAGGTTACACACTAATAAGTATCTGAGTTTGGATTTGAACTCAAATGTTCCTGATTCCTGGCCTGACGTTCTGTCCATTGGACCACCTAGCTGCCCCTAGGTTCTAATGTGGGATCACTTGAAACTAACAGCCAAACCCTCATTAATGGGCTGAATTTGTATCAGCTGCTGGTAAAGCTGGTTCCCACCACAGAATAAAACCTTGAGGCTGTGCTAGCACTAGATTTGCTTTAACATGACAGAGCCCCAGCTCAGTGTGAGCTGCTCCTGTGCGGAGGTGGTGAATGCATCTTTGCTAGGGGAATGTCAGGTTAGTAAGTATTTATTTATTAAGTACTTACTACATGTCAGGCATTGTACTAAGTGCTAAGAATACAAACAGAGGCAAAAAGACAGTCCTGCCCTTAAGGAATTTAAATTCTAATGGGAGCAGAGAGAAAAGGTAACCTTACTAGAACATGGTAAAGAAACAAGTTCAAAGAGTCAGAAGTTGGACTCAAAGAAAAATAATAGAATGACACAGAAATAAGGAAGACACAGGATGTCTTGTCCAACCATCATATATCTTCACTACTTGTCTCATTCATATCCTTTAATAAATCATATGGTTGGTAGTTCAGTTCCAAGTTCAAGGCCAAGGACAATCGATGTAAATGGTAGGATCTGTCACAATGATTGGCTCCAAAAACGGAGAAATAGAATCATTAGACCTCTCAGATGCCATAATATCCCATTCAGGCACCTGATATCAAGTGGCCTGGGAACTCTGGGCTATGTGGGAGAAATTCTGCCAGTGGGATCAGGGGATGTGTCGTTTGGATCCTGATGGAATAGCCAGGCTGTTAGGAACACAATCTGATAGGAAGAATAAAACAGACTCCTGATAGTTGTAGAGAAACAAGGTAAAAAGACTGACCAGCTAACCAAAAAAAAAAAAAAAAAGAGTAGGTGGAAGCCAGAATGGGATTCTGGGACCATGGGAGAGAGGTGATCATCTAGTCAAGGCTGTGGAAATCTGATGTTAATGGGGAAGATCTAGTGAAGGGAAGGTCATTTTATTAGTGACAATCAGAACTAGTATGGCTGAATTTGAACTCAGATTTTCTTAACTTCATGTCCAGCATGCATAGTTATTGGTATGTTTTTCTTGGGGAGTTTCTTGGGGACTGGGACCCTGTTTCCATCTTTCTTTGTATCCAAGGACCTTAGCACAATGCCCACCACATAAGTACTTAACAAATGGTAAGTGGTGCAGTAGATAGATAGCTGAATCTGGAGTCAGGAAGACTGGAGTTGAAATCCAGCCTCAGATACTAGTTGTGTGATGTTGGACAAGGCACTCAACCCTTGTTTGTCTCAGTTTCTTCAGTGGTAAAATGGAGATAAAATGGCACCTATTTCCCAGGGCTGTTGTGAGAATCAAATGAGATAATATTTGTAAAGTGTTTAACCCAGAGCCTGTGCCAGTGTCTCCAACATCTCACAATCAATTCTAAAGTTCTCTGGCCGTATTCATGCCATGAACCTGTGCACTGGCCTATAAGTGGCTTCACTTGTGTCCTTATGTAAGTAAGATTCTTCCCCTTTGAGATCCAGGTGGTTTGATTTGTGAAAAGGGCAGAAGCATGGACAATACCGAGAGAACCTCTGAGAAAGCAGCCACTCGGAGAAAAGTGCTTGGGGAGAAACATAAATCATTCTGAGAAGACTTGAGAGAAATAGGCCTTGGCGGGGTAAATGCTTACTGAAGGCACAAGTGACCACAGTGTCTTGTTTCTCAACTGCTAAATTACACATGACTACTGTGAGGACTTTGAGTTTAATAGCTGGGAAATTCCAATAACAACAATTTTTTGGTGAATATGGAATACATATTGACTACTTCTAGCATGGCTGACAAACATGTGAATTTTAGCTTTCTTGCCCTAAAATGCAGGAATTTATAGCCAAAGAATTTATATAAGATGGTCCTGCTTTGAGGCAGGAGAGAACAGAACTGAGACAGATAAAAAAGAAGCCAACTTAGAGACAAAAGCTGGGCCAGAGACTAAAGAAGTAGAGCAGAACCGATTGAAGGAAAGATGTTGCTGCTGAGAGCTGATTGGAGGAAGAAAAAATATTTTCTCCTTAACACAACTAACTGGGGGGGAAACTGTCTGCCTCACTACTTACTGCCACCTATAGTTTGAAAAGGGCTCAGTTCTCGTAACTAAGCCAAGAGAGCAGAACGCATATTTCACAGATGCCTTATTAGGGAAACTGCTCATTCTAGAAGAGCACAATATTGCCTTAGAATCCAATCAAGAAACAGTTCCAGTGGAGCAGCCAGTGAAGAAGCAGCCCTACCCAAGTGTCACTTTAGGTACAGATTGTTCCCAAAGAGGACAACAGACATCAAGATCTGCAGGCCAGAACTGTGAGCTGCCTAGTCACATACAACTATTCATGTGCCTCCGTGCTATAGTTTTGTAAGTCTGTGCCCACTCTCCCCCACAGACATGTACATCAACAGTGAGTCCCAAGAGCATGATAGGCTGTTATTTCTGCTTTGCCTTCTTTTTTTTTTTTTGTTGCTTTTTGGAGGGCAATTGGGGTTAAGTGACTTGCCCAAGGCCACACAGCTAGTTGTGTTTGTCTGTGTGTGTGTGTGTGTGTGTGTGTGTGTGTGTGTGTGTGTGTGTGTTAAATATCTGAGGCTGGATTTGAACTCAGGTACTTCTGACTCCAGGGCCAGTGCTCTATTCACTGTGCCACCTAGTGGCCCCTTGCCTTCTATTTAGTAAAAGTTCCTGATTAAGAGTTAATGGTGTCATCTTGGTTGATTAGTTTAAAAAGGAAGCGTATTGGGGGCGGAGCCAAGATGGCGGCGTAGCAGCAGCAACACATCGCAGCTCTCACATAGCCTAAATAGGACTCTAAACCAATCCTAGAACTCCAAAACGCACACAAAGATACTTCCCACTAAAGTCAGCTCGGCTATGAGGAA
>JAQQSU010010827.1:0-12328 GCA_028627135.1 Pseudochirops cupreus | reverse complement strand
GTCAGTGGTTTTTTTCAAGGAGATATTTCACATTGCCTTCTATTTTTTCATTTGTTCGGATCTGTTTAATAGTATCTTGATTTCTCATAAAGTCATTTGCTTCCATTTGCTCCACTGTATTTCTGAAGAATTATTCTCTCCAGAAAGCTTTTGAGATTCTTTTTCCATCTGGCAAATTCGACTTTTTAAGGCATTCTCCTCATTGGCATTTTGGGCCTCTTTTGCCATTTGAATTAATCTGTTTTTAAGGTGTTATTTTCTTCAATCAGGTTATTGACTCTCTTTTCATGATTTTCTTGCATCATTCTCATTTCTCTTCCCAATTTTTCCTCCACTTCTTTTATTTGCTTTTCAAAATCCTTCTTAAGCTGCTCTGTGGCTTGTAATCAGTCTACATTTTTCTAGAAGCTTTTGGTACAGGAGTTCTGAGAGTATTGTCTTTCTCTCATTCCATGCTTTTATCCTTTTTGTCCCCAAAAAAGGAATCTAAAGTTGGATTGCTGTTCTTACTTTGCTTCCTTTGCCTGCTCATGTTGCCAGTCAATTACTTCACTTTTTAGTTTTGTGGAACTCTACTTCCAGAGGGGAGAGCTTTCTCCAAAATCGCTGGGGTTTTCACAGCTGCTGGAGTTATTAGGAGGTTGCTTCAGCCCCCACCAGCTTTGGCTTTCTGAAAACGCACCCCAGGACCACCACCAAAACCAGGATCCTGATCCAGGCTACTTAAGGCAAGAGCACTTAGCCCCTGAATTATCACTTGGCCCCCCTGCAATCTGCAGGCCGGGAGCTTCTGAAGAAGCCACATGGAAGCGGCTACAGGGCCTCCACTTCTACTGCTTCCTTGCCCTGGAGGTAGGTCAGCCGGTTCCTCTCCCCCAAATTTAGTCAAGTTCCACTAACCCTTTACTTTGTCCTTGTTTCTTATGGCTTGATAATTCTCGAAATTGCCACAGCTGCCACTGATCCACTGTCCTTTAGGCTCCAGCTGTGGCTTGTCCTGGTGGCCCTGAGGCCATGCCATGATACAGGCTGGGCTGCTTTCAGCTCCCAGCGTGCTGCAATGAGCCCTTCATGTCTCGCCTGCTGAGCTGCCTTCAGCAGGAGATGTGTTTTTCTGTAATTTTGTGAGTTCTGGAGCCCTAAAGTTTGTTTAGAATCATATATTATGGGTATTTGAGGTGGTTGTGGGAGAGCCGTGGTGTTCATTGCCAAACATTCTTAATGTTCTGTAGTGTACAAGGTGCACCACATCTTATAGTATCACTTAAATCATCCATTTATACATCAGGTGATCTGATCTTTATAAATAATCAAGTAACAAATCCTTATTGAGTGTAAAGTGTAGAACCTCTTTACATGCCGCTCTCTCAGCTCACACTACACTAGCCTATGGAGTCTCCAGAAGATGGCTAGGTACTGGTCCTGTCAGACTCCTAGGGGGTAAACCTAAGGTTTGTGGATTCTGATACTACCATTAATGAGCCTCTATCAAGTATTATTCTCCCAAATATTGATTAATCAGCTGGTACCAATAAACTTTTACAAAGAGATATTTACTGTATAGGTATAGCAAAGATATAAGTACAAAACATGACTCCCCTCACTGTATCTTTCCTTCTCTTTTTTCACTTTGTTAACTAGAATTGGGGTGGGAGATCTGTGGCCTTAAGGCCACATGTGGCACTCTAGGCCCCCAAGTGTGGCCCTTTGACGAATCCAAACTTCACAGAGAAAAAACCCTTAATAAAAGGATTTGTTTTGTAAAACTTGGACTCAGTCAAAAGGCCGCACCTAAGAACTTAAAAAAGACACATGTGACCATGAGTCCACAGGTTCCTGAAAACAGGAAAAGAAGAAACACAACAGGAATAGAGGTGCCATGTGTTCACAGACACGTGGTAGCTATTTAGGACATATGGTGTGCTATCCACCTTCAGATCAATCCCTCTAATTTCAAAGTTTCCAGGATAAAGAAAAGCACAAAATTGGGCAAAGGAAGGTATGTAACCATTCTTGTGTATGTCAACACACTTCTGACTCCATCATTAGTCTTTCTGACCCTGAAACCAATTGAAGACTCTGTCACCACAGAGCAACATCCCTTCAACATCAATTGCTGTGTTGGTTTTAGGTCAGCAGGGAATATTGTGCATTCTTTGAGGACTGGAACTTAATTGGCCAGCCTATTATACTAGCATATGTATAAAACGTTGCAGCTATAGGGGATATAATGAGAAAACTGGATCCCTAACCTTAAGGACCATATTATCTAGGTGAAACAACATTTAACACATACATGCATGTGTGTGTGTGTGTCTATGTATATACAGGCATACGTGTTTGTATACATATATATATATATACATATTTATATATTTGTATATATGTATACCTATATGAAACCTACTTATATACATATATAGATAACACATACATAAGTATATAGGTACATAGGTTTATATACTTGTCTATATGCATGTGTGTGTGTGTGTGTGTGTGTGTGTGTGTGTGTATATATATATATATATATAAATATGTCATATATCTATACACATACACACATATAAAGTAAAAGATCATGTAGTGATTGAAGGCAGAATGTGTTATTATCCTATAAGCAGTCTTGATGAGTCCAGCAGAAATTCAGAGAAAGAGGTTACTGTGGGTAGAACTGGTCAGGAAAGGTTTCACAGAGGTAGGACTTTAGCCACATCTTAAAAAGGAATAAAATTTAGGTAAGTAAGAGGGATATTCTAGGAATGTAAAACAAAGGGAGCATAAGAGTCACAATATCCCTAATATGTATATGTTTGGGAACCATATTTGTCAATAATAGAAACAAGGATGCAGCCAAGATTAGAAGAAAAGCAGAAAACTGGGAAAACATTTTTATAGCAAATTTCTCTGATAAAGGCCTCATTTCTCATGTATATACAGAACTGAGTCAAATCTATAAGACTATAAGTCATTCCCCAACTGACAAATGGTCAAAGGTTATGGACAGGCTGTTTTTCAGATAAAGATATCAAAACTACCTTTAGTTATAAAAAATGTTCTAAATGACTACTGATTAGACAAATGCAAATTAAAACAACTCCGAGTTACAATCTCATACCTGTCAGATTGACTGAAATGGTAGAGGGGAACATGACAAATGTTGGAGAGGATATGGAAAAGTTGGGATATTCATATACTGTTGGTGGAGTTATGAACTGATCCAAATATTTTGTAGAACAATCTGGAATCATGCCCAAAGAATTATAAAACTGCATAACCATTTTACCCAGTAATACCGTTATTAGGTCTTGTTTCCCAAAGTGGTCATGGAAAAAGGAAAAGAACCTATATATTCTAAAATAATTATAATAGTTCTTTTTTATGGTGACAAAGAACTGGAAATTTAAGGGATGCTCATCAGCTGGGGAATGGCTGAATAAGTTGTGGCATATGATCGTGATGGCATACTATTGTATGGGCAGGAGGAAAGGATGAGCACAGGGGTTTTAGAAAAACTTGGAAAGACATGAAATGAAATGATATGAAGTGAAATAAGCAGAACCAGGAGAACATTGTACACTGTAATAGCAATGTTATATGGTGTTCAACTATGAACGACTTAGCTATTATCAGCAATACAATGATCCAAGATAATTTCTAAAAACATGATGAAAAGTGCTATCTGCCTTCAGAGAAAGAACCAATGGGCTGAATACAGATTGAAGCATATTTTTTAAAAAATTTGTTTCTTTTTCTTCCTTTTTTTTGGGGGGGGGGGCATCTGTTTTCTTTTACATTGTGGCTAATATGGAAATGTTTTGCATGACTGCACATGTAAAGTGTGAATCAAATTGCTTGCCTTCTAAGGAGGGAAGGGTGGAGGAAGTGAGGGAATTTGGAACTAAATTAAAAAAAAAAGAATGTTAAAATTGTTTTTACATGTAATTGGAAAAATACATAATATTTTTAAAAAATTATCAAAATATCAAGAAAAATAATAGAACCAAAGAATAATGTAAGGTATTCAGCTGTAGTACAGTTTCACAGAGCAACACTAGAGTAGTACAGTAAAGAAGAGACTGAATTGGGGGTGTTGTTGGGGATGAGGTTAGAAAGGGAGTTTAGAGACGGTTTTAATAAGGGCCTTAATGCAAGGTTTTAGACTTCAGATTGCATACTGTACCCAGAGGAAAATCACTGAAGTTATTAGAGCAGATATGATTATGGTCAGATTATTGAGGATTGAGGACTGAAGAGACGGTGTAGGATACCAGATAGAGAGTGGGCCTAGTCCCACATAAGAATTAAGTTGACTATGTTACAGTGACCAAGTTATCTAACTTCTTGGTGTTGCAGACAACTAAGGCTATAAATTACAATGTAGTTGTCAACTATATTGGTAGCAAGAGATTCATTACTAGTTTTCTATACTTTTATCCTGGATCTGTCATTCTATTCCCCAAATAAAAAAAGAAATAAATAAAGAAGAATGAGTGGGTGGCAAAACAGCTGGTATAGACCTGTTTTTAGAGAAATTTTATTGAAATGATGTTTCAGGACCAGTAATCTAGTTATTATGGAGGTGTTTGTGTAGGAAAATTGGGAAGACTTATGGTACTGAACATTTAGGAAGGACATATGGAAAGCTATTGTGACAGGTACGGCATGAGTTTATCAAGGAATGAACTGGATGGTAAAAGTGGAAGTGGAAAAGAAGGATAAGATGGAAATTTCAAAGGAAGAATTCATAGAACTTGGGTAACTGTTTACATGTGAGACTGACAAAAACAGAGAAATCAAAGATATAATATTTTGAACCTAAATGCCTGGGAGACTTACAAGATTGTTGGGATAAGCAAGGAGATTAGGAAAAGAAGTTGGTTTAAGAAGTAAAATAAGAAGGCTGGTTTTATAAATGTTGAATATCTAATGATGGAGTATATCCAGAAGCTAAAGATATGAGAATAAAGTGCAGGAGAAAGCATGACAAGAAATGGCTTTGGAATGCATTTTTGTAAAGGTTATAATTAAAGAATTAAAGTAATGAGAATAGATGGGAACAAAGCAATAATTATCAAAACTACTGAGTACTGGTTATTTTTTTTTAAAGTTAATCAATGGAACTGTTTAAGCATTTAAGCATGATTTGAAAGCAACTAAATATAATCACCTAGTTCTTAATAAATACAAAGTTCCAACTACCAAAGACTCTGACAAAAAAAAATTGTGGATAAGGCTAGAAAGTAGTATTAGATAGAAATTAGGAATAGATGCAGGGGAGGGATTTTAAAGTAAACAGTGGGTGTAGGTAATTATAAAGGAAGAAACTTACAGTTTCTATTACATAAAATTGAAAAAGCTTTTTCATAAACAAAATCAATGCAGCTAAACTAAAATAAGAAAAACTATTAAATGAGGAGAAATCTTCATAACAGATATCTCTCACAAAGGTCTAATTAGACATTAGCAATTCCCCAATAGATGAGTTGTTTGTGGAAAACAGGTAGTTTTCCACAGAAAAATTCAAGCTATCAACAATTATATGAAAGAATGCCAGAAATCACTAATAATAAGAGAATAATAATTAAAGGAACCCTGATACACAGGTTAACAAAGGTGGCAAAAAATTAAAATGATAAGTGTTGGAGAGACTTTGGAAAGATAGGCATCCATTATTGGTAGAGCAGTGAATTATTCCAGTTTCAGAGGAAAAAAAATATACTTCAAGAAGTCACTAAAGTCAATTAATCATTTAGCACAAGGAGATTAAAAACAATCAAAGGAACATATCCATGCATTTCTAGGCATTAAGTATGTTACATATATGCATGTGTGTGTATATATACACATAAATATATACATGCATAAATGCTATAGCATATAGCATATAGAAATATATACCATATATACACACTGTAGTATATATATATGTATATATATATACACACTGTAGTGTGTGTGTGTATATATATATATATACACATATATGCATATATATATATATATACACACACACACACACATATATATATATGGGGGGGTAACAAAATAAAATGGAAAAGAAAAGCAGATTACCATGAATGGAATATAGCAGAACAAATTGTGGCATATCTGCACCATAAGAAATGACAGATAAAATGAATTCAGAGAAACGTGGGAAGATTTGCATGAATGGATAGAGATTAAAGTAAACAGAGCTCAGAGAAAAAATTAAATGATGACCACAGAAATATAAAGGAAAAATATCGTTGAAATGATGATCAATGAAGTGACCAACTATCATTTCAGAAGACATAGTGAAGCAATAGATTTAAATGTGAAATGAGGCATATATTAATACATGTTCAGATATAACCAATGTGTTGATTTCTTTTGCTTGGCTATTTCTCTCAAGAGTTGGTTGTGCCAAGGGCTAGTGAGGACTAAGAAAGGGAAATGATATTATGTTTATTAGGATATTAATAAAAATCTATTTTAAAAAGTATAAATATTAGAAGGGAAAAGAGCTAAAGCCATAGAACAAAGAAGATTGAAAGCTGGTCTAATTACATTTGTGATGGAAGCATCAAAAAAGACAGATAAGGACAAGTTGGAGATGTAGGAAGAATCACTAGTTCAGTGTAATATCATGAAAAACAAGGCTGAGGGAATTTTGAAAAAGTGGTAGATGAACCCACGGTGATAGTGTGTGTGTGTGTGTGTGTGTGTGTGTGTGTGTGTGTGTGTGTGTGTGTGTGTGTGTGTACATATATTTTTGTTGTATGGGGGAGTGAGGGAGGGAGAGAGAGAGAGAAATAGAGAGAAGTTTAAAAAATGGAAAAGTCATACACCCTTCCCACCTCTGCTCCCTCTAGATGTGGGAACATAGTACCATCTAATCAACTCTGCCATTGCTCCTGATAGGGTTGTTTAGATCTACTTCACTGTGGTCACTGCTTTCCATCTCTGTAATTTTCTGGATCAAAGTATCTTTTCCTAGCCACCATTTTTCTAAGCATCCATTTTCCCCATTAGAATACACATTTTTTAATGGCAGGGGCTCTCCTTTGCTTTTGTATTTGTATCCCAAACAGTGCTTGACATTTACGCATTCATTTATTCATTAAACACTAAACAAAGGCTATTTGATCTGGCAGTTAGAAGGACCTCTGCAGCTTTTAAGAGTTCAGTTTTAGTAGAATGATCAAGGTGCATATCAGATTTTAATGAGTTAAGGAGTGGGTGAATAACAAACACAAAGTAGAGGCAGGAGGTGTAGACTTCTAATTGAAGAAGGCTGGCAGCACAAGTAAGGATAATAATAGGCTGGTAGCTGAAGAAGACACTGGACTCATACAAAATATTTGTTATTATTGGTGTTTCTTCATAAATTAGAAATACTTGTACATTTTTTGGAGGAAGAAAGGAACTAGGGAAAAATTGTTGAAGATACTAAAGGTGTGATAATAAATGGAGTATAGCCATAAAGGACTTGGGAGGAAATGAGAAAAAAAAATGTAAATTTGGAGGGATTATCCTCACAAACAAAGACTCTTCTTCCTCTAACTTCAGAAGGAAGACAAAGGGAATGGGTGAACATAGATATTTTAATGTGGAGAAGAGGGTGGTATCCCTATGTAATGCTGATCACAGTAAAGTATGAAGCAAAGTTGTCCCAAAAATCAATATGGGAAAGTATTTGACGCTAAAGAAAACTAGGTAAGGGCCATAACTTCCATCGGTAGTACAATCTATCCAGGAAAATAACAATCTGTTCCTATAGGAGAGTGAATGCTTTTAAAAGCTGTTTATTTATTTACTTACTTATTGTATTTAGATGGATTTAAATTGAACTACATTGAAATGTCATCAAGTAGTATGTGTGACTACTGACTCTTTTCCTTAATAGTATTTTATTTACATATATTACTTACAAACATGTTTAGCATAGAACATTATCAAACATAGCAAATTCACACATAATGGTCACATATACATACTTTTTAGTATTATTTGCTACTCTTTAGAGTTTCAGCTGTTTCTACAATCTACCTCTCAAGAATACTTTTAATAGCACACTAATTTCAAACAGTGAACATACTTAAACTTTATTTTCTGAGGTTTGTTTCCAAGGCTTTGCACTGCTATAAACAATGATTTTGCTAGGAAAAATTATTACTAGGAAAATTTTAAAAATACATTTTCATAAAAAAGAGAACACATTATTGATAAATACATCTAAGTTTGTAGATTGGTTATTTCTCAGAGGTTATTTGGGGTCATAATTGTAAATCTCATTACCTTGCTTGAAGGAGGTCTCTTTCATTATTACGGTGCTGAGGTCCATATCCCTGAAGCTAATTGCAAGGTATAGCTGCAGAGTTCTAATTGTTTGCCATCAAAATAGCTGTGTAAGCTTGATTAACAGTGTTCAGCAACATTCATAATAGTCCAAGCCTGGTCCTGCATAAAATAGAAACTGGGAAAAATCAATAAGATTTAATAAGATCAGGAACAATCACTTACAATAGTACATCAATCACACAAAGTAATAGGTGCAGGATTTGATAGGGTCCTGAACTGCCTGAGAGATTCATAACCAGTACTCGTTAATGATTTGTTCATTTGCATTTTATCAATCCAGCTACAGCTGACAAGCAGAAGGAGCAGTAAGGAAATATGTTGACTTAAACTCATCAGCTTTGCAATTAAAAAAATAACAGATAATAGTAAATGTCTTGTCATATGGAAATCAGGTGTTGCAAAGATGTAGGCATTCGTCTGCTCTTTGCCATGAGCTTCTGTTAGATTTACAGAATACAGTGGCTAATGGTGTCCCTGTGGTCACTAGAAAGCTTCATCAGGTTAGAGAGAGTGTACAAGAGGATATAAATTTTGCACCCCCATATACCATGATTGCATAATAATATTTAATATGTACTGTGCAGATCCCCTTGTCTTTATCCTTTTGAAATAAATGAAACCCTTGGCTATGCCTTAGGCAAAGCTCCTATCAAATGCTAAAACAATCATAATGAGGTGGCTTTCTGGTGATTATTGCTTATCATTATGTTCTCTTTCAGCTGATTTTATAACTTTATAAAGTACTCATGCTGTATTTACTACCTACGTTTTAAAAAAAAATAAGCCTTTTGGGGAAGGAAAAGAAATAGATCAAATAAAATTGTGTAAACAAAATTCTGGTTCTGAATAAGTGCTATTCAAGAATATGAAATAACAGAATTAATTCCCCTAGAAACATGGAAGGCATAATAAAAAGCTTCAGCTATGTCTAGGAGAAGTCAGATGGATCCTGCTTAGGGAAATTCACACAGGTATCATAGGTTTTTTTATAAAGAGGATCACATGAATGGTGAGTACAATGTCAGAAGCTGGTGGTAATGCCATCTAAAATGTGGATTAATTAGCCTCTGTCTCAAACTACCATAAACAACATACTCCCTCAGAGAAAAAACAGACATCAGCCACTGGAGCTTTTTAAAATAGGTGACTCCTACAAGAAACAATTCATTTGATTTAAAGCAAGGAATAGATAAAAGTCCATTATGGAAAACTTGATGACTTTAGTTTAAAATAATTTATTGGTAATAATAAAAGCTTGCAATTATTTATGTATATATAAATGTACCTACCAATACATATATACACACACAGACACATGCATATGTACACATGTAGATGCTTATACTCCCATATATGTGTGTTTACATGTAATGAGTACATATATACTATCATTTATGCAAGAATAATATACGGTACACTCATAATCTTCTATCTCTGTGCATTTCTCCATCCATTTGAATTGGCGATCTCCCTTGTCTGGAATGCATTGTATCATTACCTCTACTTCTTGGAATCCTTGCTTTTCTTTGAGACTCAGTTCAAGTGTCATTTTCTGTGTGAGGCTCTTCCTGGTCTTCAGTGGTACTGTCCCCTTTTCAAGTTACCTGGTACCTGTTTTATATGTGTTCTGCATATTTCCACTTATGTGTATGTGTTCTTCCCCATTAGAATCAGACTGTAAGCTTTTTAAAGGCAAGGACTGTTTTATTTTTATATTTTTATATCCCCAGAGTCTAGGACAGTGCCAGAACATAGTGGGCACTTTTCATTGATTGATTGAAATTCCTTTCCAGCCTTCTCTCACCTCAGTCATCTGGAATCTCTTCTATATTCCAAACAAAGGAGGGCTTCTGGTTGTTCCACGACCTGGCTGTGCCATCTGTTGCTGTCATTTGTTTGTCTTTGTATCTCCAGCTTAAGAAATGTTCGTTTTTTGTAGGAGTCACCTACTTATTATTACTTTTATTATCAATTTCATACATGAGGGAATAAGGGCTTACATAGATGGATGGTATCTTGGGCTTGTATGCCTAGTAAGTATCAATGGTGCAACTTGAGCCAAGGACTGATGACTCCAAGTTCAGGTTATGTGCCACTACACCGTGCCCCCTCTCTCAAACTACATTGCTTTTGTTATATTCCTAGCACATGGGGCACAGTGAAGAAACAGAGTTGATGTCTAGTGTAGCTTTATTGATTTGCTGAGTGAAATGAAATGCTCTCAAGACAGAAGGGGAGGGTAAGGGAAAGAAGAATGCATCATACACATACCTTTCACACATATCTTTTCCCTCCTTCAGGCCCTTTTCTCTCTTTGAGTGTTTAGTTTCTGTGAATGCTTTGGGCATTTGGATGAGTTTTGCTTAGGTACATATTGTTTAGGTACTTGAGATTTTGAAGTTAGGAGAGGTAAAGGAAGCTGGGAACAATTACTATTTAGTAAAAAGACCAAATAACCTACAGAGGGCTCAGTTCAATGATTTTCACCCACAAGGCAAACAAACAGCACATAGCTGAGGTTTTTTTTTTTTTTTAGGAAAGTAGAAAAGTGGTTCTTCCATGGACTAGGAACAAAGGAAATCTATGTTGCATAGGATTAATCACTATAAGGCTTTCTCTTTAACAGATTATCCAGATTATGGAAATAACTTTATATCTAGAACTGATCTTTTTGATGACATTTGTTTGAAAGGGTTTTTAATTGTTCAGTGGAGATTGGGGATTTTGTTACACAAAGGGGTGTGTGTGTGTGGTGTTTTGTGTGTGTGTGTGTGTGTGTACACTGAAGGCTGTTCAGTCTGGAAATTAGTGGGAGATATAAAGCTGTAGGACAAGTAACACTTCTCTGTGTAGTGGAAGATAGCTTTGCAGGGACAAAGAAATTCAAGGAACTCTTTTGTTTTATTCCTTTAGTTCTTCTGTCCAGTTGTTCCATAAGCCTCACTGCTTGGGAGAGCAGTATAGAGGTACGGAGCAGGGAACAGGAAGAGCAAGCCTTAGAGAGTCAAGAACCAAATTCTGATAATCACAAAGGGTTGACCTCAGTGTGGGGATTGAGGGATTACTGTGTTAGTAGGAAAGGACCACAAAGACTTAATCTGGGCCATGTGAGCTCAGTTCTCAGGTTCTGATTATGTGTTGTGAATATATTTATTTTAAAACTCACTTTAAAATATTTGTCATTTTTAAATCACCAAGATTTTCCAGAGTTATCATTTACCCTCTATCTCGTGAGAAATCATCTCTTATAAGAAAAAATAAATTTAAAGAAGGGAAAGAGTTTGGTAAAACATAGCCAACACATTAAAAAAAAGAAAAAGGAGCGGAGCTAAGATGGCAGAAAGAAAGCAATAGCTTCTCTAAGCTCCTCCAAGAATTCTGTCGCTAAAAACTAAAAAGTGAATTTGAACAGATTTAAGAGTGACAGAATCCATTGGGAGAAGGAGAGTGGCAGATTCCCAGCCCAGAAAAGTGCCTACTCAGATCGGGCAGAGAGAATGCAGAGCACACAGGAGCTGTACCAGGGTGGATCTGAGAGCAGAGTACAGCATGAGAAGTCCCAGCCAGCCAGCAGACTCACCCAGCCAGGGGGTTTGCAGATGTCTCACCACAGAGCAGAGGACCATCTGAACTGGGTAGGAGGGAACTTGGGGCCCACAGCTGTGTCAGCAGCTTTTCCTGGGGCTAGCAGCCTGCAGCCTGTATGTTTGAAATTACATACCCAAACTTCCAGAAGTCAGGCTGGAGGAATAAAACTTAGTTGCTTCAATCCTCCCTTCCTGACCAGGAAAAGTCTGGAGTTAAATGCCCTCACCCAGAGTAAAACCCTGAATTAGTAGAAACAGCAACAGGCTTGGGAGTCACTGAGGAAAGGGAAAGGGAGACAGTATGGAGTCTAAGCCCAGGTGGGCAGAGCCAGCAAGCCCTAACAACAAAAGCCCAGCTCTGCTTTAGCACCACCTGGCCAATCAGCAAACTACAGCTCCGC
>JAQQSU010010826.1:0-12328 GCA_028627135.1 Pseudochirops cupreus | reverse complement strand
GTTACCAGCATCTGGCACTTCCCCTCTGGCAAGAAGTACTACTTCTGACAAGGTGGAGGGCAAGGTGGACATTTCTGCTGGCACTGCTGTGGTGGGCATGGCTTTGGGTACCTAGGAGGGTATGGCTCAGGGCACTTAGGATAGCATGGTTCTGGGCACCTAGGAGGGCATGGCTCAGGGCACCTAGGAAGGCATGGCTCAGGGCATGGAGGAGGGCATGGCTCTGGGCACCTAGGAGGGCATGGCTCAGGGCATGGTGGAGGACATGGCTCAGGGCACTTAGGATAGCATGGTTCTGGGCACCTAGGAGGGCATGGCTCAGGACATGGAGGAGGGCATGGCTCTGGGCACCTAGGAGGGCATGGCTCAGGGAACTTAGGATAGCATGGTTCTGGGCGCCTAGGAGGGCATGGCTCAGGGCATGGTGGAGGGCATGGTGGAGGGCACACAGGAGGACATGGCTCTGGGCACTTAGGCTGGCAAGGCTGTGACCAATTGGGAGGTAGCTGGCAAGGCTGTTTGCACTGCTGCTGATTCTGGTAGGACATCTTTCCTGGATCTCCGTATATCTGAAAGAAACAGACAACAGTATTCACAGGCCAGTACTTCCAAGGGGAGGAAAATCTGAGCTCTCATACTCAACTAGTTCATAACCGTGGAAGTCTCTTGGGCTAGTTTTGAGGCTAGTACAATGACCACTGATTAGCAGTTAGAAGACTTGACTTCTAATCTTAGGTCTGACACTGACGAGTTGCACAATCTTGTGCAAGTCACTTAAACATCTTTGAGACTTGGCTTTACCATAAAGAAACCTCTTTATAGTTGGACATAATTGAACAATATGGTTTTTCCCCCAAGGCAGCTATGTGACACAATGGATAGAGCACTGGGCCTAGAATCAGAAAGATTCATCTTTCTGAGTTCAAATCAGGCCTCAGACACTTACTAGCTGTGTGACCCTGGGTAAGTCAATTAACCCTGCTTGCCTCAGTTTCCTCATCTGTCAAATGAGTTGGAAAAGGAAATGGCAAACTGCTCCAGTATCTCTACCAAAAAAAAACCCCAAATGGAGCCACAAAGAGTTGGACATGACTGAAAAAAAATGACTGGATGATAAAAACAACAGAAATAGGGATAATAACATCACTTTCTTTAACCTACATATTTCATATTGCTGTTACATGAGGAAAGCTTCCTATTTAATGGAAAGCTCTATGGAAACATGAGCTTCACTCACACCCTCCATCGACATCTTGTTGTTGCTGTTGAGTCACGTCCAACTCTTCAGGGCACTATTTGGGGTTCTCTTGGCAAAGATACTCTAGTGGTTTGCCATTTCCTAAGGGACCTGCAGTCTCAAAGCCTGACACTGAGGAGCACAAGCCTAGCAGATGCTTTCTCATTGGAAAGGCTTCTAATTCAGGTAAGCTAAAGACAATTTCTGTACCAGTGGAGCACCTGCCAGGTTAAGTTCAGCTTTTTTAGGGTGTAATAAGTTTTAGGGGGAACGGCAACCCATAAATACCCTAGCCTGTGTCACGGACAGGCAGGAGAGGATCAGACCAAAGAAATCATGAGTCTTAAAGGATTTTTATAACTATTGTCCAGATTCCAAATGGGTTCCTTTGCCTCATATTTTAACTGCTCGTCTACTCGCTGGTCCCTCTAGGTAATTCTTTCTCTATCTTCCATTTATTTTCCAAACACTTTAGGAATCCACAGCTCACAATTCATATGCATATGCATGCACACACACACACACACACACACACACACACACACACATATATATGTGTGTGTAAATAAGTGTGTATGTTTGTGTGCATGTATATATATACACCCATATACATACATACATGTACATGTATACATACATATTCATATATGCTACATACACATACATACATATCAATATCATTGTGTGTCATCAATGTGCTGTGTGATTCCTTTGTAACTCTATCCATATCTCTGGATCTAGTACTCCATTTATAATAGGAGGGTGTTGAATGTGTGGTGTAGAGGAAGAAACACTGGTCTGAAAGTTAGAAGAAATGAGTCTATCAATCAAGTAATTAACAAGTATTGAGTAAGCTCTTACAATTTACCAGGCACTGTGCTAATAACTCCTGGGGATAGCAAGAAAGAGAAATTCTTTGTCCATGCCCTTAAGGAGTACACATTCCAATGGAAAAGACATGCAAACAAACAGGGTCATATAAGAAACAAGGAACTTTAATAGAAGGAGAAAGAGAAAGTTTCTCTGGGCTTTGGGAGTCTTCATATGAAAAATGATAGAACTGTACCAAATGATCTGTCACTTTTAATGTTCCAAATAAATGCCTAATGAATGAGTGCTCCAGGAATCTATGATTTCCTAAATGGTCAATGAGTGCTGACAAAAGCTTGAGGGCTTCAGTGACTGAAGTCACTGAAATTCTAACTAATCCGCTGATAAATTCAGATTCTGTCGTCTTCATCACCACAACTCCAAGGCCCTGATTAAAGCCTGGGTGGTGGGGTGAGGGTGGAGGAGGAAGTGTACCAGGAGCTATACAGAGATAATACAAAAGTCTTCCATACTTCCCCAAGAGATAACCCAAAGATAGGTGACTGTGAGGGCATAGGGGGAGATCCTGTGCTCCAACCATTGGACTCCTCTACACAAATATGGGGCAAGAAAGACTCTAAGATATTTCACAGCATCCTTTAGATCAAGGTCCTTCCTAGACTTCTCCTGAGCCTCTTTATTTTCCTGTATGACCTAGACTACAAGACCATTCACAGGAAAGTCAATTAAAATCACCAACATCAATTGGTACCACCATTACCCTTCAATAGACTTGCCCTAATTCCCCCTAATCAGACAAGTAAACTCATGATCCTGACTTTATCGTAGGATAAAGATTCAGAGTGAAAATTAATCCTAGAGATCCTCAAAGCTAATTTGCTATTTTTACTAGGGAGGAAACTGACGCCCAGTAATTGGTCAAAGATCATAGGAATAGTAAATGGCAGTCAAGATTTAAACCCAGGTCATCCTACTTTAAATCCAGATATGCCTTTCCAACATGCTGTATCCATAACACATACCACAGAATTTTGGTTTTAAAAGAATCTTGGGGCAAATAAAAATTAAATCTTTTAGAAAAAAATTTTTTTAAAGGATCTTGTAGACCAAAAATAGAAGATACTTAGTGATAATATTGTACCAACATTTAATTTTGTAAGTGAAAAAAATGAGACCCAGAACAAAAATGACTTGTTCAAGGCCATATAGTTGGTTAGAAAAAGATCTAAGACTTATAGTCAGGTCTCCTCATTTCTGACCAGGGTTCTTTAATCAATATCACTCATTTCAGTGACAAATAGGATAGATCAAAAGTGGCCACAAGGACATCTCAACTATGATAATATGAAATTATCCATTTAGGATATTTCATAATATAAGCAGAAAAGGATCTTCAAGATGACCAACAAGCCAATAATGACCTTTTAGAGAGGACGAAACTGATGCCCACTGAATTGAAGGGATATCCATCAAGTCCCACAGTTAGAGACAGAGCAGGGACTAGAATCCAGACCCCAGGACTTCTGATTGCCAGTCCAGGGCTTTCTCCACTCCACCAAACTGCCTCCTCTGTTAGCCTCTAAGAGAAATCCCAGCCCCAAAGTTAGCCCTGAAGAATCTCAGACTCACCAGATGCTCCGGCACAGATGAAGAACCAGGTGATCAGTGGATGACTGCAGAGTCAGAGTGACCCCCTTTATAGGACCTGGAAGTCCTGCCCAGAGGAAACAGGGACAGCCCCAGACTCTGCTACCCCAATTATCTCCAAAACAAAAATGTAATCCACCTGCAATTTAGAAAATGTCTTGCCATACTACACTCATCCTTCTGACCAGAACCTCCCTGTTTTGCAAGCCTTATTGGGGTAGCTGCCTACCTGAGTGATTCATCCAGGAATCTCTGCCTTAACTGGAAATCACAGCCCCTTGTAGGAGAATTGATGAAATCTAGTGCATTTCTTGTCCCAGTTTCAGACATTGAGGTACCTAAGGCTTTCCAGTGGATAACCCAGAAGTAAAACATGTTAAAAAGTAATAGGAAAATCAGTGTCCTGTCATGGAAAAAGCATCCATTTGGAGGTGACAGATAAAGCAAATCTGAGGGTTGCAAATTACTTCAGTGGCCCTCTGGTCTAACCCGTATGTGAAAGAAATCTATGAAAATCACTATGATATAGCCAACCCCCTAATCAAGGGTTCATGTCAGATGAAGCCCAAATTCCTATCCTTCTCTAACACAAACTCTAGGATAGAGCAACCAATACCCTCTCGGCTTCCCATCATTTCCATTTAAGCAACCAGTTCCTTCCTGTCAGTTAGGCAGATCCAAAACACTGCTGATTGGTTCTCATACCTTTTGATAGATGAAATTATCATTAAAGCAAGTCAAAAAGTTATTATTGCTATGTTTTTTGTTTTCTTTTTTTTTTGGTCAAGGAGAGAGCTCAAATGGATCTGTCTGTCAAAAAGCATTTATTAAGCACTTATTGCATACCATGCAGTGTGTTAAGGACAAAGAAAAAAACAGTCCTTGCCCTCAAAGACCTCAATAGTGTGTAATTAGCTAAAGTTCCCCTCTCTATTAATTATATCATGTGTCTGTGTGCCCTTTGCTGGATAGGTCTATAAGCTGTACTCTTTGGGTTTTCTTTTCAATAGGCATCTTCCAGCAGCACCACCTTTAGCCTCCAGATAGGCTGAGCATTCCTGCGCCTTCTTCAAGAGTGTTACAGTGCTCTTTTCAGCAGTATACTATCAGCCACTGTATACTATCAGTAAGTACACTAATACAGTCTAGGGCTGGAAAAACCCTCTCCTCTTTAATTGCCTCAGACCTTTGCTCCTGAACTTTATCCCCTCCAGGTGATAGGTGGGAGAAGGTTCAGTCTCTTGGTTTGACAAATTTTCTGATTCTAAGCACTGTTCCAGAGAGGTTCTACCTTTACTTATGGTGATCATCTAATTACAGTTCCCCGATTTCTCATATGTTAAAAATGTGTGTGTGTATGTGTGTGTGTGTGTATATATATATGTATATATAATTATTATTAACATGCAACTGAGAAATAAGATGTACAGCTACTGGGGTAGGGAGATCCATCTTGCTCTACCAGAAAGTCAGAGGGGTGCTAGGGGAGGATATAGGAGAGAGCAGATTGGGGGAGGAGGTATACAGTGGAATCGCTGTTTTGGGGGGGTAGGTAGGGGAAAGACAGGGAGAAAATCTGTAACTCAAAATCTTGTGGAAATCAGTGATGCAAACTAAAAATAAACAAAAGTTAATTACAAAAAAAAAATAATAATAGTAACAGTTTCCAGATTCCTGTTGTGGTCTTGTGCTGAGTGATTGGGAATGAGAAAAGTTTGTACCCTAGAGGAAAGTTCATTGTCCCCCCTTTCTCCTCCACAGCTTTTTCACATATAGTTATGCTATTCAAGCCTCAGGATATTCTGAGGTATGGAACGATTCCCTTATATCTAAATGGGCTTTCCCTTTACACTGTATTTCATATCTTTTTGCCCCCTTCTGACCTTCAGCTTAACTAACCCTAAAGAGGCACCTCCTCACATGTAAAATGAGAACGATATTATCCACATTATTTCTCCACCATGGCTTCTTGGCAGATCAGAGGAACTAGAATGTGTTAAGTGCTTTTTATCTCCACGAATACAAGCTAATCAAGGCAACCCTGGAAGGTCTGTCAGCATTCTGATTTGGAATGCTATAATGTTAAAGCCACTTCTCCCAAAATTATTTACCTACTCAGACAGTTTTTGCCACCTCTTACTTAACTCACCTTCTCCATTATTCCTGGACCAGATTGTACTCTCCCCTTGGCCCCTTTATCCTTGCAACAAATGACACCTCTCCACTCCTTCCTACTTAAGTCCCTTTCTGAATTTAAGAATTTTCTTTGCTGTTCTCACATTATTGTGTTTCTTGTACCCAAAACTATTTCTAGGGACCCCTTCCCCAACAAATGCCTCATATAACAGAAAAATTTCTGCTTTCTTCTTGTATGCTGTGTTTGTCATACTAACAATGGATCTGTCAGAGATTACCTGGTGCCTCACTCAGCACACCTATTGTTTAATCACTTTTAGTCTCACTTTCTGTGACCCCATTTGGGACTTTCTTTGCAAAGATACTGGAATGGTTTGCCATTTCCCTTTCTAGTTCGTTTTACAGATGTGGAAATTGAAGTAAACAGGATTAAGTGCTTTGCCCAGGGTCACGCGGCTAGGAAGTGTCTGAGGTCACATTTGAACTCAGGTCCTCCTGACTCCAGGACCTTCCCACTCCATCTACTATACCACTTATCTGTCCATGGCTGCTGAATGGCAAAACCAGAATTTGAATCATCCAGGCACTCCATCGCCAAGGCTATTGCTCTTGTGTTCTGTGTAACATAAGACAGGTGACATAGGATAGAGTTCTGTACTTAAAGTTAAAAAGACTTGAATTTGAATCCTGCTTTAGGTACTAATTAGCCATGCAAGTTAATTAAACACTCTCAGCCTCAAATCAGCATCATAGTACTTACTTCTAGGGTTTTTGTAAGTATCAAAACATATACATGTATGTATATGTAGATATATGTGTATATACGTACATATGTATAGATGTGTATCTATGCATATAGATCTAGAGATGTGTATATATATGCAAAGTTCTCTGCTAACTTTTAAGTGCCATAAAAATATTAAAACCAAACTACTACTCTCTATCTGTTCTTTCTGAAAAGTAGCAGTAACACTGTGCTGCCTTGGGGTTCACACTTTTATCCTCTTTTGAAGATCCCAAGACCATCTTCTGCCGTAGGTGTCTTCCCAGATCACTAGACTTTGAGATGCAGTCACTAACTCAGTCTCTCTTTTGAATCTATGTCGGACAGTCTTCCTGTCACCCCACACCATGGACATGACACTGCACTTATGTCTGTATTGGGTCACCAATCTCAATGACTTTTTTGTCTCTTTGTATCCCCCAGCTCTTAGCACATTGACTGGCCACAGTTGGTGCTCAATAAATATTTGACTGACAGACTCACTCAGGTCACTTCACCTCTGACACCTAGAAGTTCATTCCCCTCATCCTGGGCTTCTCTTTGGTTTTGCCATCACCTGCATATTCAACTGAGCAACCTCTTTCATATCCTTCTCCCCAAGGTGCTAACTCTGACCTACTATCATCAGTGAGTACCGAGTTCCTGGTAAGTTCTGAGTGCGATCCAAATGGTGTTTCAATTTGTACCAAGCATGTTTGCAAAGCTTACTTCTTGCAAGATGAATAGACCCTTCCAGGTCTCCAGGATTCCTACTCTAAAGCCTACAGGTACTCCTTACTGCTTCCAAGGCCTCTGTTCTTTTAATAGTGGTGCAGTGGATATAACCCAGACCTGTAGTCAGGAAGACTTGAGTTCAAATCCAGCCTTAGATATTGACTCACTGTGCGATCCTGGGCAAGTCACTTAACCTTGTTTGCCACCCTAAGATCTAGGGAGTATCTTTATTTCTTAGATGTTCTTATCTATACGTCTTCCACCTCTTTCAATTTAGTGTTCATCAAAGACCTCTTTGCCAAAGAACAGTTTATTCTAACCTTTGGGTGGGAGATCATCCAAACTGACACTCTGCTAAAATTTTCTCGGTTCTACCTACCTACATGATTCCATGCTTTGCCTTGAATGGAGTTTTGTCATGTGGAATGATGTCAGAGAGGTGATCACCATAATTTGATACATTTAGAGCCTGAAGGGATTGCCAAAAATAATGAGGATGTAGAATTCAAGATAGGTATGTTTTTCAACATCTGTCTTCCAAGGAGAGTGGGGATCCTGAGTCGCCCAAATACGTCTTTACCCAGAGAAGCAGGTCTCTCAGATTTCATAATTTTTCACACATCTTCTAGGAATCCAGGATTTGGGGATGACATTAATATTTGTTGTGATTTCTCCGTGAAATTGATTCTTCAGGCTTTGGGAGAAGGAAGAGCCAAACCATCTCTTTATCTCATCCTCAGTTTTTAGACAGTGTTTTATAAATTCTAAATCACCTTGATGAGAGGTAAAAGATACAAAAAGTTCCTTATTGCTTCTAGGATAATGAACAATTTCTTTATCATGCTAGGGGGCTCAGTGGATAGGACCCTGGGCCTGGAATCAGGAAAATCTGAGTTCAAATCTGGCCTCAGACCTTTCTGGGTGTGTGACCCTGGGCAAGTCACTAAACCCTGTTTGCTTCAGTTTCCTCACCTACAAAATGAGATAGAGAAGGAAATGGCAAACGACTTACAGTATCTCTGCCAAAAAAATCCCAAATGGAATCACAAAGACTCAGACACAACAAAACGACTGAACAACAACAGCCTTATATCATATTACTCCATTACCTACATTCTTCATCGTAACCAAGCTTGTTTGTTGCCTTTTCCCTAGACATCTTATTCCACCTCCTATCCCCATATCTTTATATAAGTTATGCCCAGTATTTAGGGTACATTCCATCTTCACCTCTGTGCCCACAGATTTCCTACCTCCTTAAAAGTAGAGCTCAGGTGCCAACGCCTACATGATGCTTTCTGTGATACTTCCCATCATTGGCCCTCCCTCTCTTAAAATTACTATTTCTTATTTACTTACGTGTGTATATGTTATATGATCCAAGTGTAATGAAAGCTCTTTGAAGGCTGGAAAGATTTACCTCTTGACTTTGTATCACTAGCTCTTGACATGGGCTCTTTTATCTTGTACATGGAACATATTTAGTAATTATCTGCTGAACTGATCAGAATGGAGTCTCAAGTTGTTTTAATGAGAATGCAATATCTGTAACAAGAAAAATAAACACTCATTTTTACACTGCTTTGGTCAAACTACTTCTAGAATATTTTGTCCAGTTTTGGGCAACATATCTTAGGAGAGACTTTGTATTCTTAAAAGCATGCAGATGAAGGCAAACAAGACCACAAACCATGTCCTATGAAGAATGGTTGAAAGAAATAGGCATGGTTTGTTTCTTTCTTTCTTTCTTTTCTGAAAAAGGTGGTGAGGGAATGATGACTGGCTTCAAATCTTTTAGAGGGTATCATGTTTAAGAGGGGTTAGGCTATTTAGGGGCAGGATCCAGAAATCAAAACCAAGAAAAGTGAATAAGTGATATAGAAAGATAGATTTCACTCAGTGGAGAAAAATGCAATAATTAGAGCCATTCAACAATATCATTGGCTTCCCCATAAGTCACTAAACAAATAATGATTAAGTCCCTAAAAGTTGCTGGACATCGGGCAAAGTACGGGGGTTTCAAAGAAAGGTTAAAAATTGCTCACTGTCCTCTAGGAGTTCACAGTCCAATGGGAGAGGTAATTTGCAAACAATTTTTGTACAAACAGGATATAATATAAAATAAATTGGAGAAAATCAACAGAGAGAGGGCAATATGATTAAGGGTGGCAGTGAATTTTCTTTTGCTGGAGTAGTACAAGCAGATCTTGTATGATCACTTTTTTTTTTGAGAATTTTATAGAAAGGTTGCCACATTGGTTGAGAACCTGGACTAGATGGCCTTTGAAGAATCTTTCTAAATCTGACTATAAGATTCAATAAATGCTAATAGTATTCACTATCTACATTTCATGGCATAATCATTAAAGATTTTATGTCAAATTATTGCCCCCAAAAAGGGGTACTGAAAATTATTTATTACTAAACTGTCTTTGGTGAAAGATTAGGATGCACAGAATACACACACACACACACACACACACACACACACGCACACGCACACACCCCTTAATCAATTTGTGGAAACTTGCCTGTTTTAAGACTTCCAAATATGCTTCTAGAGAGGTTTGGTTTTTAACTTGTCATTTAGTTTCCACCAGTCTTGCACTAACTTTTCATTCATTGAAAACTGTTTTTTCCGCAACTCTTTCCATACTGTTCAGCGAACACAATCACTTTCAGCTTGAAGCCCACAGATTAGTTTTTATATTTACCCATGATCAGAAAGAAACGCTTCTAACGTTAGTGTAGCACTGGCAAACAAACTGTATGTTTTAACTAGGGTGGGAAGATGCAAGTCTTTCCATATCACACAACTTATTTGTGGCAGCTTCGCCTGCCTGCCTGCTCCCCTTGTGCCTACATTGAGCTCTTCATTGGGTCAAGTAATGGTACCGTTAGTACTGCAGTGCTCTAAACAAATCACGCAAGTCAGCTTTCAGAAATATACTAACAATGCATGTGTGCTGAGAATTCTAGGCTCATAACTCACAATGTAGAGAGATAAATGCATATCCATATGCCACTGGTGACATATTGTTGCTCTGTTTATCTTTTAAGCTGTGTGATGAATAGAATGATATCATGTGATGATTACACAATGAGAGGTTATAAACCAATTTTTGGACTAAAAACACAGAGTGCGATGATTATGCCAGTGGTGACGATTATGTAGTGAAGTAAAGTACATAGTGTAGTTTCATCACCATTCACAATGATGTATTGAATTCTTCTGCAAAAGCAGCAAGGTAGATTTTTTGTGCTTTCAAATTCTATCAACTAACACACAGATGGATTGCAAGTTGTATTATTTTTTTAAAATTTTGGGGAGGGTGGGGAATACCAGCAAAATTAGATATCCTAGAAGACAAATACTGAAATGTGCTAGTAACTGTACTTGACACAGGGGGGTGGGAAGGGGAATAGTTTAAAAGGAATAATCCCTACCCCCATGAATCTGACAAAATAGCACGAGAGAGAAGATGTGTACCTGAATAAGCAGAATACAAATTAAAATATGCTTAGAGCTTAGGAAAGGTGGTTAAGAACAAAATGTTGTAGGAGATCTGAGAAAGGAAATGGCAATACTAGTTGCCACCCATTGAAGGAAGGGTGGATAGAGTCGGTTGGTCTAAAGTAGGTCCTGAAACAAGGAAAAGATTTCAGTAGCAATAGATGGGACCATTCCATGCATTGTGATGATGTGTTCAATTCATGGAGGTGACAAATTCCAAGTATGGGGAAATATGAACGATCCAGTTTGGCAGGAATGTGGAGTACCTGAAGGGAAGTTACATGAGACAAGATTGGAAAGTGAGATTGGAGCCCTGATCATATTGGACTGTAAATGCTAAGCTAATGAGCTCATGCTGTATTTGATGGGAAATGGGGGGTCTAAAGAAAATTTCTAAGCAAGGAAGTGATAAAAACAGAGCTATGTATAGGGAGGATTCACCTGGTAGCAATGTTAAATTGGGGAATGGAGTAATTGAAGACTAGAGACTCAATGAGACAATAACTATCCTATTTCCGCCTGTTCTTTTACATTTCTCCTACACCCCCAGAGTCCTCTGGGACCTTTAAGGGGAGCTGAAGAGTGCCTAGTCTCTGCTATTGGTTCAAGCACACAGATGCTTGTTCCCCCAATTTTATTGGTCACCTGCACCCCAGTTCCATTTATCTGCTTCACAGCTAGATCAGCATTTTGAAAGGAATATTTCGAAAGTATAGAAAGAACAAACACATGAACATCACCCCCTGAAATATTCGGGAGTTATTATCCCTCCCTCTCATGCTCCCCAAATCTCTGGGGATTAGAGGAACATTAGATTAACAGCTCAATTCAGGTTCTATATAGTATAGTACCATAAAGCTCCAAGTCCAA
Source organism: Pseudochirops cupreus (assembly GCA_028627135.1). Classification (NCBI taxonomy): domain Eukaryota; kingdom Metazoa; phylum Chordata; class Mammalia; order Diprotodontia; family Pseudocheiridae; genus Pseudochirops; species Pseudochirops cupreus. Next base: position 595 of record JAQQSU010010826.1, on the reverse strand, counting down.
AGCCCCACTTGGGGCTTCCCTTCAACCTTGAATCTTAGCTCAAAAGTTGACATGGTTTGAGTTCCTGGCACCAAGGACTTTACTACAAGTACCAACAACTTTAAAGAACAAATGACACTTATCAAAATTCCAAACCTGATTCTCAACACCAAAGAGGTTAAAAGGCATGGGAGGAAGGTGACCACTCCTTCACAGCCCACTCAGTACACAGTGACTAAGATTCAGGTGAACAGGAATTTTATGCCGCCAGAAAGACACTGAGACAGTCCTTATATTGAATTTTATTATCTTCTTTATTTTTAAAATTAATTTAGCTAATAAATTATTTATTTTTAATCTTCTAGTTTTATTTTTGTTTATTAATTCATTTTTGTTTTTAATTTAGTTAATCTCTTTTTTGATTTTCAAGATTTCTATTTAGGGTTAAATTAAAGGTTTTAAATTTGTTTTAAGGTTTTTTAATTGCATGATTAATTCTTTTATCTATTTATCTCTTATTAATGAATGTGTTTAGAGATATAAAAGTTTCCCTAAGTATTGCTTTTGTTACATCCCAGGGATTTTGATATGCTGTCTTATTGTTGTCTTTATTTTT
>JAQQSU010010825.1:0-12328 GCA_028627135.1 Pseudochirops cupreus | reverse complement strand
TGTGTGTGTTTGTGTGTATGATGACTAAACTACTTGTTTGAATGAGTGGTTTTAGACAGAAGGTTCACTGGCCTACGTTTTAGTCCAGCTTCTCTTTCTTCTTTTCCATAAGCATGTCAACACAGCTGTCTTCAAACTAGTAACCCTGTGATTTCCTATTTAGCTTCTCTGAGTTTGCTTTAAGCTTTAATGGTTCCCTCTCATCAGTACCTTCCTGTAACCCTAGATGCCTGTACCCTACTGCCAAACCAGCATCTCTCATGGTGAGTATGTTGCTCTTTGATTCCAGCAATGCATTCCTACTGTTGCCACAGTTATTTTTTTTCCCATTCAGTCAAGACGTTTTGTATGGCCTTTAATTATTAAAGACAAAGCAAAAATCAATCAAAATCCTTAGACTCGATAACCGAAAAGTGAGGAGGAGAAATAAAATTATATTAGAAGAAACATTGTGCTTCCGTAAACTATCTTACACTTTTAAATATAAGCAACTTCATTCAGATGGAAGGTTAATGTGGGTAGGGGTGGGGTAGAGACACAAGGGTGACAATCAGGAAATAATGGAATGGAATGGTCCTGGTGTGTGGGGGTACAAGCTATTAGTCCCCCCAAATTGTGCCAATTATTATGCCTATCTGAAATGGATGGGGAAAGAATCTAGTGGGGCATCACCATTACACTACTGTAACAAACACTAATTAATGGTTAAATAATTAGCTGCAAACATCCTTTTACTATGATATTCACAAAGTGACTTGATAATCTGTTTCATGAGTTAATTGACCTTAGATTAATCATGCCGCTGGGGATTATACTCAGTTCTCTACATTTCCTTAAATACTTTCCCCCATAAGGTGTATTTGCGGTAAAATGGTATTCCAAGAACTCACACTAACAAAATTAAATATAGGAATTAAAGAGTTCCTATTTTGGAGAGGGAAATCTAAGTTTAATCTTGTTAGATCTGCATCATAGATCCACTCCATTTCATAGCTTCTTCTGACATAATAAAATATGATTATGACTCTCAGAGGCATAAGACTGTAAATATGGTCTCTTTTGTTAATTCATGAAGATTTTGATCGAGGTCATTGTCATAGTTCCTTGATTACTGTATTTTTAATGAACATAAAATATGGACAGAATGTATAGGTAAAATTTGGCCTTTTAAAATTACTATCATCTGGATTAACCTTGGCTCTAGAAAGGCTCACAATTATCATCACGTAACTCACTGACTTTAAGATGACATGCAGGTAAAAATCTGATTGTAAAGTACTTCATTCAGTACTTTGAAACTTTTTTGCTACAGCTGAATTTTCAAATAATGAATGCTTAGTCAGTAATTCCTTTTTTCATCCTGGAGGAAATTAAAAAAAAAGGACAAACTGAGGTCTATTATCTTAAAAAATGAATGGATAAATAGGCAGTAGAATGATAATGAAAAAAATAAACGGGAAGGAGGGGAAAACACATTTTTAACCTTTCTTTTTGAAAGTCAAATGCCAACGTATTTTTGATTGGTACAGATGTTTTATCTGCTTTGTCTTTGTTTATGTTTTAACTTAGAAGCTATTTTCCCAGTGAAGAAAACTGGGGATTTTAGGAAAGTTGAAGAAAAGGGGATAGAGGTTAATTACAGCTGAAAGTAAATTAATTTAAAAGTAATAACAATAACTGTATTGATCTTTTTGCATCTTCTTATCCTTTGGCTTACAACGGAAAAAAATATTCTGATATAAAGCGCAGCCACCCCAGAGAAGGACCAGAAAAATGCTTTACATTGCTAAGCATAGGCATTGTGGAGAGTTTATTGCACTCAACTAATGCAAGCACTGAGAGGCCTGGGTTTGAAGTCACCAAGAACTAATATCAAGCCCTTCCTCTGACACAAACTATCTCCTTGTTTATGGCCAAGTCATCTTACTCCTTGACAGGAGACTCCTTAGGTTGAAAATTATGGAAGAGTTGCTCATACATGAAGTAGATTAGTAGAAAGAATTTCAATCACAATGAGTTTCACACACTGTTTTAAATTGGAAGTCCAACATCCCTTCAAAAGAAAACAAAACAGAACAAAACAAAATTTATAATGAGTCATTCAATAAGAGTACGTATTAAACAGTTACTTTATTACTGACCCTGTATTAAGTATCATATATATTCAATAGCTCTACACATAGACCTAGAGAAGAAAAATAATTTTTAGGAGTCTTCCTTTGCAAAATATTATTGACTGAAAAAGAATTTTGGAAAAAAATAATGTTTAACCATTATACCTATAAATATACATACATATATAAGTATATGTACATATGGTATGGCTATGTGTATAGTCAACATTTTTATTACTATAACTTCATACCAACCTACCTGTAAGTAATGAAACATTTCCAAACTAAGCTGTCTGAATTCATGTAATAAAGAAAAAAACAATGTTTTGTTATACTGCACAATTCCATGAATTCCAACAGTTAATTTTCAGAACTTTTTGATGATGAACAGGAGATGAGTGTGAAATAGTTTATATAATATCCCCTCCATTTCACTGAACACTCCAATTCAGGCCTTAAAAAGAATCCTTGATACAATAAGTCTTTTGAGTGATTGTCCTAGTTTTGATTAAAGACCTGAGGTTACATCCTACAAGATGCCTGAGTAAAAAATTCCCACCAAATTCAGTTCTGTCCACTTCAAAGATATTAGGAAATGTACAAAATCAAATAAAAAGATTATCCAAAAAAGAATTCCCAAAAATATCTCCCAACATAATAATTAAGCTATAGAATAATAGTGTTGATCATTTATTTACATAAACGATCATAACTTAAAGTTCTCCAATTTTTAAATAAAGTAACGCTTAATAATCAAAGTTATATAATTGTTTTCCCACTGAAAAACATTTCCATAGGGAAGTGAAATATGACAAAATATTAAAATGTTAAATGTATACAATCTACAGGAATTTGGGGATTAGAGAAACCTCTTATCTTGATTGAGAAGAGAAGGAACCAGAGTTTTGGGGTACAACTGGCACCCAGAAGAGTTAAGAGGGTATAGCAAATGAGGAAAAACTGATCATTGATAGAGCAAATGCTATGAAAAATTATGTGATGGGGAACAAAGGAAAGTTCCAAAGTTCCTATCATTGCACAATAATCTATCCTTTAAATGACCTACAGAATGAAGAGTGAAGAGTGAAGCGATATTTTTAAAAAGAGAGAACAGACGACAGTATCTTCAAGGTAACAAAATGGTAATTATTTAGAAGTGGGAACTCAGACTCAAAATTGGTACCTTGGTAACTTTAATTTCATGAAGAAGATAGAAATTAAAGAAGAAATAAATAAGTCGGACTCACCGGGGAATCCGGCGCCATCTGCAGCTCAGACTGCTTTCCCATCCCATTCCGGAATGCAGCCCGAAGGGAGGGACGAGGCCTTTTGGGGCCTCCGGTTTGGGGAGGGCTACAACGACCCCTCCGCGATTATTCTCTCTCCCTCCGCAGCGCCGCAGCCATGGCTATCCGGTACCCCATGGCCGTGGAGCTCAACAAGGGCCACAATGTTACCAAAGAGGTTTCGAAGCCGCGACACTGCCCCCCCCCCCCCCCCCGTGGGCGCTGGATCAAACACACGAAGTTTGTGAGAGATACGATCCGGGAGCTGTGTGGATTTGCCCCCTTATGAGAAGCGGGCCATGGAATTATCTGCAAGGATAAGCGAGCCCTTAAGTTCATCAAAAAAAGGGTGGGAACTCGCATCCGAGCCAATAGGAAGAGAGAGGAGCTCTGCCATGTCCTAGCTGCCATGAGGAAGGCTGCTGCCAAGAAGGAATAAACTGGACTGTGCCGACTGTCTCCACTTAAACAATAAAGATTTGACAAATAAAAAAAAAGAAAGAAAGAAATAACTCTAAGAGCTGTGAATGACATAATAAAATACTAGAATGGAAAGAGAGCATAAGGATGAAAGCATAGGATGAGTGAATTTTTTTTTTTAGGAAAAAAAATGACAGAAGGAAAAGAAAGGACCCTTTCACCTCCTAGAAGCTAAATACAGAAAGTAAGGAGGTCATTTGAAATATGTATTTATTAAGTGGGATGAAATTGTGGCATCTTTTTTGACCAATTCCAGTGGTACATCCACAATCAAATAGGGGGAAGATTCAGAAAGTGAGTAGAAGGGGAATATAAAGAAAAAATTGACTGTAACATCAAAGTTTTCAGGAAGAAAATTCAGTTAACATAAAGTACAAACAGAACACGGAACCAAGAACATTTTTTAAGTTGGAAGGGTCGGCACTAACATTGTGTCTGTGCATGTGTGTATACATGTATATATGCATGTGTGTATGTATAGGCATATATACACATATGTTTGTATGTGTATATATGTGTGTATATGTGTATACACAGATATTATTAGGCAAAGGAACAAGAATAAAGGTCAGAAAAAAAGAAAGAATCATATGAAATCTAAAGAGATAATGGAACAATAGGAAATTTCAGAATGGTTCAAGAGAGAAATGAAATTTATATGAATAAAAATTGGGAAGGAATAAATGTTAGAATCTGTGACTCAAAGTAGAAATAAAAACAGCAAATTAGAAAAAATAAGTATTCACAATGAATAGTAAAAAGGATAAAAAACAGTATATCAGATTTAGAATGTAAAACTTCTGGAGTAGAGGAAAATCTGGCTGGAGAGAAAGGAATAGTGTTAACAGAATAATATTGTAATGAACAGTCCCCTGACTCAGAAGAGAAACTAGATTTATCCAAGAGGGGCTAAGAATATAGTACCAAGGCACAAAGCTAAATCAATAAGTCAATAATCCCACCAGAGCTAATATCAGAAATAGTTCTCTAATGAGGACAGTAGCACACAGTCTTGCAGAGTGTCCGGAACCACAGACTTCATTGCCCAGAACTCTGAATGTGGGGTTACTCAGAGCAGATTACATGCAGCAGAGTATGGGTCTCACAGAAGGTGTAGGATCATAGACTTCTGGCTAGGCCATCCATGTCAGTTGCCCAGGCTAGAAGAATGACTAAACAAACCAATTGTTAAATAACTATTTTAAGTCTAGAGATGTCTAAGAAACAAATCCAAAAGAGAATAAAACACCTACAAGAAAAGCATGAAGGAAGAATGTTACTTGCACAGAAGATCAATTAGATTTCCTAAAATAAAGAGTTAGAAAAATAAGTTAAAAACATTAAAAACAAAATGAGAGTGATATAGGAATGAATAGGAAACGAAATTAGACTCATGGAAGAGAAACTTAGAGAATTAATGACTTTTAACAAGAGGTGAAATATTTTACTCAAGTAATGGAATTCTGGAAAATTGGAGTGCATCAAATAGAAATTACTAACTGCTAGAAATAATAAAAATGTCAAAACAAAATCAAAAGGTAGGAAATATAAAGAAAATATACAGTATCTCATTTAAACAGCTGAACTGAAAAACAGATTGAAAACTAATGTAACAAATGTTGCAATGCTTGAAAGCCATGACTAAGACAGACAGATAGACAGATAAAAGTCAGAAAGAGGGATAGGAGGAGAGAGAGAGACAGAGAAAGACAGACAGACTGTAGCAGCAAGCACTCTAGCATACCCAGGATGGCTGCTAGCACAGGTTCTTAGATCTGCTGTTCTAAAGGAAAGCAACTCAAAATGGGATAACAATCTTACTTTAGGCAAACATACGTCATTTACCTAATTCAGGGGAAAAAGGTCAGCACCCTGAACTTCAGAGAACACAAACAGAAGTTGCAAGCAGACAAAAAATACAGACAGAGAAAGAGATCAGCAGACAGGGCTTTCAGCAGTCTGACCATTACATCCATACCTAGTCAGTTACCAGAGAGGGAAGCAGCAATATCTGGAGGGGGGGGGGGGGGCGGGGTTCAATGGCTTCCCAGAGTCTCATCTGGCCAAATCACACAACTCTTCCCAAAGTGAGCCCCAAAGCAAAAACTCACATTAGGGTATATATAGCCTTCTCCTGGATCAGAGAATGTCATAACCCTCTTGACCCACTGTCCAATCACAAAGTAACAAGGTGTGGGCATTCCTGAAAAACAAGCCTTCTGCCACAGGCTCCATGTGACCACATTGAGCCTATTAGGAGGCAGAGTATATTTTCAAATCAAGGAAGGTTCTCAAGAGTCCTTTAAGTCCATCAAAGGGCCAAGGGGCAGGGAAGATATTCAGATTCCCGTAACACAGACACAGAGTAAAAATGAAAGAAAATTGGCAGGATCTCTTAGATTCAGAGGGCAAAATGAAAATAGAAAGAATTAACTAGTCATCTCCTGAAAGCCCAAAATGAAAACCACCAAAAATATCACAATCAAAATCAAGAGCTTCCACGTCAAAGAAAAAAAATTTGCCAACAGCAGAAAAAAAGTCTGAAGAACCAGTCACACAAGATTTAAGAGAAACCAGTAAAGGGGAGGAAAGCATGGGATATGATATTCTAATTATGACCAAAAAAGATAATGGGATTACCACTGAAAACAACTTATACAGCAAAAAAAGTATCATCTTACAAGAAGCAAACATTCCTTTAAGTCAACAGTTCTCAACCTGTGCGTCATGACCCCTTTGGGGGTCAAATGACCCTTTCACAGGGGTCACAGGGGTTGCCTAAGACCATAGGAAAACACACATTTCCTATGCTCTTAGGAACTGAGACACTGCTCCTCTATCTGTCTCCAGGCGGATCCACCCACATGCAGAAACGCCCACATAGGAGTATTAAAGGGTTGAGGCATTAAGAAGGTTGAGAACCACTGTTTTAAGGAATGGAATAAGGAAATTTCAAGAAATCCTGATTGAATAGAATAGATCAGAGTAGAAACTTTGGAATACAAAACAGGAGTAAAGAGAAACACAAAAAGGTAAATACAAGTAAATAATTAGAGAAAAACTTGATAATCACAAAGTGTTTACATTCTAATGAGGGGAGGAGAGTAATAGAAGCATCCTCTTTGAAATGTAATTTCAGGAAGGGTCATATAGGGAGTCAAAACAGGGAGCCCAGAACTATTTATGGTTATGTTTTGATCATTTCCAAAGAATAAAGTTGAGGGCAAAAAAATAATGACATAGTGAAGGAGGGACTTGAGCAATATTTATCTCACATAATCAGAAAGCACAAATAGAAGCCTATGGACATGCGGACGAGGAGGTCTTTCTTGAACCTCACTTTAAAATGAAGGAGACTGAGGTAAGAAAGGAAATAATACACAGAATGAAAACTACAATGTAAATGGAAAGAATGACAGCCAAATAATCCAAACTGAATACTCTGAAATAATATTAAAAACAGTATGGTGCCAAGAAGAGATATGAGAAGATACCACTCTTGTTCTTTTGTAGGGGAGCATAGGCATGAGATAATGCATATAATTTTTAGATTTTTTGATGTTTAACTTACTTTTGCAGATTATTTTTCAATCTTTATTATAAATAACTGCCTGATAGGAAGGGTTGTGGGAAGAATCAAGTGGGAAATTTGATGTAATAACAAAAATTATCAATAAAAAATTAAGAATAAAAAGGCCTTATGATTTCTCAAATATGATACAGAATCAGAAAATTTAAAAATGGAAAAGACTTCCATGGAATTCATCATCATTGTAAAGCACGTAACAAGTCATGATCCAGTCTTTGCTTCCAGATCTTCACTATGAAGAAAAACTGAAGTCTAAAAAAGCTCATTAGATGTTGGAATGCCTGTAATTGCTAGGAAGTTGTCCTATTCCCTTTATACAAAACGTAATTAGATCTTTTTTACAGCTTCCACCCAATGTTTCTAGTTCTTCCTTCTGGGGACAGATTTATTCTAATCTCTCTCATGAGAAACTTTCAATTACTGGAAATTATTGCTCCAATTGTTTGTTATTGTAGCCAACTAACTCCTCTTTTTGTCTAGTCTTTCTAAATTGTAGTAAATTTTGCCAACTATTTTGAGAATGACATTCAACAAATCAAATTATTTGGCAATGTACAGGACCTTGGTGATTATCATAACCCACACCCCAAAAGAGTACCTGTTTCTTACATCTATGACAAGTGTTCATTTAGCCTCTTCTTGAAGACCTCCAAAAGGAAGGAATCAACTCTTCCCAAAGCATCCCATTCAATATTTGTTTGGTTCTTTTAATATTTATTTATTTTTAGTTTTCAACATTCATTTCCACAAATTTTCTCCCCATCTCTCCCCTACCCCCCATCTCAAGATGGTGACCATACAGAATAACACTCCCCGAGTCTGCCCTCTCTTATATCCCCCCATTCTCCTCCTTAACCCCTTCCCCCTTACTTTCTTATAGGGTAAGATAGATTTCTATACCCCATTGCCTATATATGTTATTTCCTGGTTGCATGTAAAAACAATTTTTTTAAACCTTTGTTTTTAAAACTTTGAGTTATGGATTCTCTCTGTTCTTCCCTCTTCACCCAACCCTGCTGGGAAGATAAGCAATTCAATATAGTTTACACGTGTGAAGTTATGCCAAACATTTCCATAGTAGTCATATTGTCAAAGACTAATCATATTTCCCTCCATCCTATCCCACTCCCCATTTATTCTATTTTCTCTTTTGACCTTGTCCCTTTACAATAGTGTTTGCCTCTGATTACCCTCTTCCCTAATCTGCCTTCCCTTCTATCACCTCCCCCGCCTTATCCCCTTCCCTTCTACTTTCCTATAGGGTAAGATACCCAATTGAGTGTGCATCTTATTCTCTTCTTAAGCCAGGTTTAATGAGAGTAAGGTTGACTCATTTTCTTCCACCTCCCTGCTCTTCCTCTCCATTGTAACAGCTTTCTCTTGGTTTTTTTATGTGAGGTAATTTACCCCCATTTTATCCCTCCCTTCCTCCTTCTCCCAATACATTCTTTTCTCACCTCTTAATTTTATTTTTAAAATATCATCCCTTCATATTAAACATACCCTGTGCCATCTGTCTATGTATACACACACATACACACATGCAAACACATACGTTTATAGACACAAATACACCCACCTATACATGCATATATGCATATATAATACTCACATAGACATACATACATAGACACGCACATATGATATATATATATACACACATATACATACGTACATATGTGCATATATATTCCCTTCAACTATCCTCATACTGAGAAAAGTCTCCAGTTAAAAATGTCATCTTCCCATGTAGGAATGTAAACAGTTCAAATTAAATAAGCTCCTTATGCTTTTTCTTTCCTGTTTATCTTTTCATGATTCTCTTGCTTCTTGTATTTGAAAGTTAAATATTCTGTTTATCTCTGATCTTTTCATCAGGGATGCTTGAAAGTCCCCTATTTTTTTGAATGTCCATATTTTCCCTTGAAGTAATATAATCAGTTTTGCTGGGTAGGTGATTCTTGCTTTTAATCCTACCTACTTTGACCTCCAGAATATCATATTCCAAACCCTTCCAGCCCTTAATGTAGAAGCTGCTATATCTTGTGTTATCTTGTATTTTCATAATACTCAGATTGTTTCTTCCTGACTGCTTGTAAAATTATTTCCTTGACTTGGGAACTCTAGAATTTGGCTATAACATTCCTAGGGGTTTTTCTTTGGGGATCTTGTTCAAGAGGCAATTTCAATTTCCATTTTACCCTCTGGTTCTAGAATATGAGGGTAGTTTTTCTGGAGAATATTTTGAAAGATGATGTCTAGGCTCTTTCTTTGATCATGGTTTTCAGGGAGTCCACTAATTTTTAAATTATCTCTCCTAGATCTATTTTCCAGGTCAGTGGTTTTATCCACTGAAATATTTCACATTGCCTTCTATTTTTTTCATTTCTTTGTATTTGTTTTATAATATCTTGATTTCTCATAAAGTCATTAGCTTCCATTTGTTCCAATCTAACTTTTAAGGTATTATTTCTTCAGTGAGCTTTTGAACTCCCTTTTCCATCCGGCCAATTTGACTTTTTAAGGCATTCTTCTCCTCACTAACTTTTTGGACCTCTTTTGCCATTTGAGTTCGTCTAATTTTTTAAGGTGTTATTGTCTTCAGTATTTTTTTTTAAGTCTCCTTTACCAAACTGTTGACTCATTTTTCATGATTTGCTTGCATCACTCTCATTTTCTCTTCCCAATTTTTCCTCTAATTCTCTTACTTGATTTTCACGATCTTTCTTGAACTCCTCCATGGCCTACAACCAATTCATATATTTCTTGGAGGCTTTTGATACAGGAATTTTGACTTGTCTTCTTCTGGTTCTATGTTTTGATATTCTTTGTCCCCCCAAAATAATTCTATAATCTGATTTCTTTTCCTCTCTTTGCTCATCTTGCCAAGCAATTATTTGACATTTTAGCACTTTGCCATGGTAGAACTCTGCTTCCAGACTGGAGATTGCTGTGTCCCAAATTTCTGGAGTTTTGCACAGCTGTTGTCAAAACTTCTTCTCGGCACCTTCCTCAGAACTGTGAGGAGGTCTGCCTCTCCGTAGCCTCAACAAGCTCTGCCATGCCAGTGCTCCTCATCCCAGGACCACCACCCAATACTGTGACCCAGATCCAAGCAGGGCAAAGCAAGAGAATCCTGCCTCAGTACCAGCAAAGAGATTCCTGTAATTGCAATTGCCTTCTAGTCAGCTTCTTTGTCCCCCATTATCTCTGGGGCTGGAGTTCAGGATGTAGTCACCATGACAGCAGCTGCAGCTATCACCCCCTCAGCCTACCTAATTGTAGGGGTCAGACCTTGCTCTTCTCTCACCCAGTTCCACAGAGTTTTCCCACTGACATTTTACTTTATTTTTGGCATTTATAGATTAAGAAGTCTGGAAACCACCATGGCTACCAGTGATTCAGTCCTTTGAGGTCTACTCCAGCTAGTCTGTGCGACAGGTCCATGCAGTCCATGCAGATCTCTGCTCTGCTCCCAGCCCCATGTAATAGACCCTTCCTGTTGACCTGCCAGTCTGCCTTCAGTGGGAGATATGTTTCACCCTATAATTTTCTGGGTTCTGTAGCACTAAAATTTGTTTAGAGTCATTTTTTACAGACGTTGGAGGTAAATGGGTAACAGGCTCAAGCTTTTACTCCACAGCCTTGGCTCTGCCTCCCCATTCAATGTTTGGATACTTTTGTTAGGCAAATATACTTGGCATTAAACAAATTTGCTTCTCCAAAAGTTCTACTCAATGCTTTCAATTTTTCCTTCTTGGAACAAACAGAATTAATCCAATCTCTCCTCCAAACCATTGCCTTTCAAGTAATTGAAGACAATTATTACCCCTCACTCCTCCAACTTGTGGGCTCTTTTCTTTAAGCTGAATGTGCCCAGTTCTTTCAATTGAACTTGATATTGCATGCACTCAAGGCCCTTTTCCAAAATGGTTGCCCTAAATTATACCCTTTCCATCTCATCAATCTCCTTCTTAAATTTCACCCAAAACTGAATACAATGCTACTGAAGTCTGACCAGTTATTCATTCATTTGTCAAATATTTAAGTATCTACAATGTGCTAGACACTGTCACAGAAACAATTGAGAAAAATTACAAAGAGCATATATTTTACTAGTAGAGAGATCCATACAACATCCAACTAGAAATGTAAGTATAGAAAAAGACAGTAATTTATGACAGGCAGGGGATGGAGGTAGGATGCAATCATAGTGTAGATGAAGATAGCTGTTCTATAGGGGGTGGCAGTTGAGCAGAGTTTTGGAAGAAGATAGCTATTATTTCAGAACTGTAGAATTGGAAGGAAGACAGACTTTGTAGACATAGAAACAGTAAATGTAATACCAAAATAGCAAGAAATAGTAAGCAAGCTAGTTTTAATAGATCATGAAATGATTTTTCTCTTTACCATGTTTCATTCAAAGGCTATTTAAAATAAGCCCTAAATGTGTCTATATACTGTTATATTAAAATTACTATATAATTAATGCTAGTAATATGTATGATATACTACATCATTCAAATCATGTATTATAAATAAATTCTTTCTTATTTCAACGAAACATTTTCTACCTTCACCATAATGATTTCATAGTATTCCTTACTTATTCCTAATTTATAATGACACCTTTTATGGTATTGGCTTTGGAATATATATGTGCCAATAGTTAATAAGAATTATATTCAAAATTCATCTTAAGAATCATAAAAATGGAAGATGGCGGCGTAGAAGCAGCAACATATCGCAGCTCTCACATAGCCACCCCAAAATACCCATAAAATAGGACTCTAAACCAATCCTGGAACTCCAAAACGCACACAAAGATACTTCCCACTAAAGTCAGCTCAGCTACAAGG
>JAQQSU010010824.1:0-12328 GCA_028627135.1 Pseudochirops cupreus | reverse complement strand
TCAAAAAGTAATTTTAAAGTCAAGTGAGAAAAAAGTGAGAGTCCTATCAGAAAAAAAAAATGACTGAAGAAAACAATTTCTTAAAAAATACAATTGGCCAAATTGGAGGGAAAAGTCCAATGACAAAATGAACTCCTTAAAAAGTAGAATTGGACAAATGGAAAAGGAGGTACAAAATGTAATTGAAGAAAATACTTCCTTAAAACAAGATTTGGGCAAGTAAAAGCTAATGACTCTGTGAGACATCAAGAAGGAGTTCAACAAAGATGGCAGAGAAGCAACAGTAAAACTCCATGTCTCCCCCCCAAAACCACCTCAAATACCTATAAAATATCACTGTAAACAAATTTTGGAGCTACAGAACCCACAAAGTGACAGAGAGAAACAAATCTCCCACTGAAGGCAGCCCGGCAGGCCAGCAGGAAGGGTTCAGTGTTGTTACTGGGAGCCAAGCTCAGCTGCGTGTTAGCCCACAGTTTTAGCCCCAGGGTGGCCCAGACCAGCCACAGCTGGAGAATTCAGGAGAGTGGATCACCAGCAGCTATGGCAGTTTCTAGAATTATCCACCCATAAGAAACAAAGACAAAGTGTAAGGTCAGTGTAATTAAGCAGGTACTTAGGGCTTAGTAACCAATCAAACTTTTGTGGTTAAGAGGCAGAGGGTGTGGGCTCTGTCTCATGTTGCTAACATAATAGGAGGGGTTTGGCTGAAACAGGAACCCAATGCTTTGTATGTAGATAAGAAGAGTCCCAGAGAGAGTCAGAGTCAGAATCAAGAATTTTTTTCTCCTGGAGGGCTCCTGTTAGAGGAAGCAGAATTTTTCCAGCATGTGTAAGCTGGGCTGCTACTTGCTTGACTGACAACTGAGTTGGAATTTTCTATTAGACCAGAATCTGGTGAAGGCTGAAGTTGCTGCCAAGAAGGCTACCTGGAAGGCTGAGATTTCTTGCTGAGAAGGCCAACTGGAAGGCTGAGACTTCTTCTGGGTCCTAGGGCCAGCCAAACTGCCAGAGGACTGAAGAAGCATGACTGGAATAAGGCTTTGTTTGTTTGTGGCTTGGTTGGTCCTTGAGTTCCAGGGAACAGAAGTTGTGAAGGTATTGAGATGTGCAAGACCCTGTGAACTTCAGTGTGTAGCAGGAACTGCCTGGAGGACTGGACAACAACCTGGGATCTGTCTGCCTCTGAATCCAAGTGACTGTTTGGTGGATTCAGGTAGGAGCTGGGACCATGGAAGGGGCTCCAGGGAATCTGAGAAAACACCCCAAGTTAAGATGAAGAAAAGGCCTCTCCTTGGTTATTGAATGCTGTGATAAAATTGAAGTTTACTACAGGCCAAGAGGTAGGGGGTTTGTGTAATTTTTCTAAAGAATTTTTTTAGTGATTAACAATACTTAGTGACTGATTGCTAGATAAGTGACTGATTAAGTTAACCTATGATCACCCCATGAGTGGAAGACTAACTTTTATTTTGAAATTATTGAATTATTGTTGATTGAATGATTAAGTAAGGAGGCAGACTTTCTTACCAGATGACTGTTCTTTTGTTCTTTGTTCTAAATACTGTCTACACTTTGGTGAAAACTATGTGGCCAGTTTAATGTTAAGTTGTTGTGAACACTATATTGTGGTTTTCTGTGATAAGATGCAATGTTGTGAATATTACCTTGTGATTTGTTGTGAATGTTTGCCTTGATTTATTTTGGAATAAATGGAATGTTTGCTCTACTGTGTAATCAAAACTTTAAAAGCTGTTCATAGTAGCATTCTTTCGGGAAGCTGCTTGTAAATGGTGTTACACATGTAAAAAACCTCACTGAAAAAACAAGTGACCTGGAAGACAGAGCTACAAGAGATTATTTTTAAAAAAAATATTAAACTATTTGAAAGCCATGATTAAAAAAAAAGGTCCTAGCCATCACAATTCAAGAAATTATCAAGGAAAACTGCTTTGATATCCTAGAAGCAGTGGGTAAAATAGTCACTGAATGAATTACCCAATCACCTCCTGAAAGAGATCCTAAAATGAAAATTCCAAGGAATACTGTAGTGAAATTCCAGAATTATCTTGTCAAGGAGGAAATTCTGCAAGCAGCCAGAAAGAAACAATTAAAATATCAAGTTACTACAGTCAGGAATACTAAGGATGAACAGTTTCTCTGTTAAAGGATCAAAGGGCTTGGAATATGATAATCCAGAAGGCAAAGAATGTAGGATTACAACCAAGAATCACCTACTCAGCAAAATTGAGTGTAATCTTTCAGGGGGAAAAGATGGATATTGAATGAAATCTGGGATTTTTCAATCATTCCTGATAAAAAAAACCAGAGTTGAACAGAAAATTTGATCTTCACATACAAGAGTCAAGAGAAGCATAAAAGGGCAAAGAGGAAAGGAAAAAAAAAACAAAGCTAAAACATATGATTCAATAAGGAGTTTACATTCCTACATGGGAAGATGACAGTTGTAACTCTTGAGAACTGTATCTTTATCAAGGCAGTTAGAAAGAATATTCATAGACAAAGGGTGTGGTACAAGTTGACCTGATAAGATGATGCAAAAAAAAAAAAACATATTAAGAGTTAAAAATTGTACTCGGAGAAGAGGAAAGGGAAGAATAGGGTAAATTACATGAAATGAAGACATACAAAACAATCTATTGCAGTGGAGGAAATAAAGGGAGGGGGTGAGCAGTATTTTAACTTACTGTCATTGGATTTGGCTCAAAGAGACAATAACATGCATATTCAGTTGGTAATAGAAATCTATATTAGCCTGTAGGGATGATGGAAGAGAAAAGGGAATGAAAATTGAGGGAGTGGATGTAAGGGAGGGCATTTTGAGGAGGCAGTGGTCAGAGGCAAAATACTTGTGAGGAGGGAAAGGGTGGGAGGAGGGAGAAAAGTATAAATGGTATAAGATGGAGAGAAAGACAGAGTTAGTAATCGGGGAATGGGAATGGAAATGGGAATGGCATATACTATCCCATAAAATAGAAGTGAATAGCAGAATAGATTGAAAAACAGAATCTTACAATATGTTGCTTCTAAGAAACACATATGAAGTGTAGAGACACACACAGAGTAAAGGTAAAAGACAGGAGCAGAATATATTATGCTACAGCTAAAGTAAAAAAGAAACACAAAAACAGTGGGTAGCAATCAGACAAAGCAAAAACAAACATAGATCTAATTAAAAGAGATAAGAAAGGAAACTACATCTTGCTAGAAGGTACCACAGACAATAATGAAATATCAGTAGTAAATATATATGCGCCAAGTGGAATAGAATCCAAATTCTTAGGGGAGAAGTTAAATGAGTTACAGGAAGAAAAAGATGGCAAAACTATACTAGTGGGGGACCTAAACCTCCCCCTCTCAAAATGAGATAAATCTAACCACAAAATTATATCAACAATGCAGTATTCACAATGCCTTCAGTAATCACAAATATGCTGATATAGTTGTTAATCACAAAATGTAACAGGCTCTCTACATGGGGAACATAGCTAGAACATTAATTCAAATACCAGACAACTGCATCCAAAAAGCAGAAAGTCAAAGCCATCACATTAGCCACAGAGTTGGCACCCATAGTTAATGCAGTAAACACTCATATTCTAAAGTCTTCAAAACAAAACAGGTTGCTTCAGGCAAAGATCCTCCTCTCCTCACTCACAGTAACTGCTCAGCCTCCATGCAGTTCTCTCCCAACAGCTCTTCCACTCCCCTTAGTTCCCATCCCAGCAGAACTCAGTAGGAGTCCTTAGCAGAAATTCTTTCTGCCTCAAAAAAAAGTTTGTGCCTCCACTACCACCACTTCTGGTCAGCACACTGGCTCCAGCCTGGCTCCTACTTGGCTCTGGATCCTTCCTGCCCTACCCCTTCCTGCTACATCAGCATGTTCAAGGGGCATGGAAGATCTTCATATTCCATTACCATTGCATTAGGCCCCAAGATCTTTCATGTTCCTTATTTAGCAAAAATGCATTAACAATACATTTCATTACATAGGTAAATAGGAGTTTTAGGAGCAACTGGTGTCAACAGAATTTTACAACAGTGTAATAAGACAGCACACAATAAACACAGAAAACAATATTTTGGGTGGGGCTTGAGCACAAGCTCCCCATCATTACCCCACAAACAAATGGGATCCCCAAACCTTGGGTTAAGGGGTGAAGATCTCTTCTTTCATGACTACTTAACTGCTGAAATAGAGCTGTTCCTGTCCCAAGGGGTCTCATTTGTGAGTTCAGTTCTTTAGCCAGTATTTGGAATGTGCTTGATCCTAGGTCCAGGGATAACACATCAGAGTTGTGGACAGGGAGTGACATCCAGCTTAAGCTATCAGGCATCTACAGGTGAAGGGTACCAAGCCTGCAGAAACAAATCTAGCAAAGAAGATGAACAGACAAAAAGCCAAGAAGAAACAAGGACACAACAACCAGAAACAAGGTAGATATAAGATCAGACATGCTACTGGAGTCCATGAGCCCACTACTGTAGCCTCACTTACAATAGAACATATCAGTTAAGGGTATAATTTTGTAATGATCTTCTCCTGAATAAACAATAGTTACAGTGTTATCATTCCCATGTGCTATAATCTCCCCAGCCTTTGGAATATCATCTGGTTTCTGCTTTACCCATACTTTAGCTCCCAATTTTATTCCATCAATAAATCCAAATCCTTCAGTTCTTCTGATACTTATTTTGTAAGAAGGATCAGTTTTTACAAGTGGCATTGTTTTACAAGGAACAATAATCACTTGAACTATTCTATCATTTTTACAAATCTGTATGGTCGCTTCACCTAAATTACAGAATGTCACAATAATTTCTCGTTGATAATTAGAATTTATTACTCTAGCCAATACATGTATTCCTTGAACTGCTAATCATGATTTCGGTAAAATCTGTCCAAAGTGATTTTTAGGGATTCTTATGTATATTCCAGTGAAGATTTTTCTTACTTATTTTCTGTCCAACCAAGACTCCTCTAAACAATGTAAATCATAGCCCACCAAACCAAGTGTTCCTGGATACAGTGCTGGGATATCTGGCTTCAAAGTCCAATACTCAATATTTGGGATCTTATGTGTTTGTTGTTTTCTAATTTGCAGATTTGGGGTCATCATTCTGGCAAGAGGTGTACTTCCTCCCAATGGTCTATTATTCAAATTAGGTAAAGCCATGAACAAATTATCCTTCCAATGTTGATATGAATTATTGGAACTTAAATTCCTTAACTGTTCTTTCAATAATCCATTCATTCTTTAAATTAACCAAGAGGCTTGTGGATAATATGGAATATGATGTATCCACTCTATATTCTTTAGTATAAAATACCTCTTTATTTCATTATCTTTGAAATAAGACCCATTGTCACTTTGAATCTGCATTGGGGTTCCATAATATAGACTTATGAGATCTAGAGTTTTACAGGTGTTTTTCTGGATTGCATTCTTATATGGACAAGCCACTAGTACACCTGAACAGGTGTCAACACAAGTACATATAAATCTACATCCTTTATCTTGTGGTAGTAGAGCAATATAATCTATTTGCCAGAATTGGGCTGCAACTTTTCCTCTTTCTGTTTCTCTAGTCACTAACTGAGGAACAGTTTACTCCTTTTCCCATTGACATATATGACATTCTTCTGCTATCTGTTTTAACAGTGAATGAGAGATACTAATACCTCAATCTTGTGCCCACCAGTGTGTGGCCTGGACCCCTAAATGGTTGGCAATTTGGTGGATGCATTTTGCTAATACTGGATTATCTGTTGTTGTCAAAGTAGGAACAATAAGTTCAGTATCAATCTTCACCAGTGGATCAGCATGAGCATTGTATTCACATTCAGGCTTGTTGAGGGCCATGTGAGCATCTACATGAAAAACTGACAGATCAGTAACCAAAGACATGTTAACAGATAACTTCCCATCATTCTTTGCTCCATACTTGTTTGTCATGAATTTCCTAATTTCGATTTTTCCACATGGACATCCATGTAGCTAACTCATTAACTACTGACCATGAATCAGTAAATACGTGACATTGTCCTCCTTGTTCTGTTTTGAAGACTTGATGTACAGCCACAAGTTCAGCATGTTGACTACTTCTACCCATCCCAGTACTTTCCAAAGTCCTTCTAGTACATGGGATATAGAATACTGCTCTCCAATGTCTTTTTTGGCCCAAATATTTTGCTGTCCCAAAAGTAAACCATGCATGTTTCTTTTGTTCTTCAGTTAATGCATCATATCCCTCATTCCATTTTACAGAGAACTGTACCAACTGTTGCTTTGCCTCAAGGGCATATCATTCCCCTCAGTTTCCATGCTTGCAACAAATTCATGTAGAGCAGAGACTCCACTTTTGCCTGTCTTCACTCTATTTTGAATATACCACTTCCATTTGATTATACTAGCCTCTTGGGCATCTCCAATTCTGTGAGAAGCTGGGTTACTCATTATCCAGGTCATAATTGGGATTCCAGGTCTTAATATCACTTCATGGTCCTTAGTTGATTGTTCAGTCTCCACCAAAGCCCAATATGCAGCTAACAACTGCTTTTCAAGAGGTATATACTGAACTCCAGAAGAAGGGAGTTTCCTACACCAAAATCCCAAGAGTACATATCAGCTTTGTTGTTTTTGCCAAAAACTCCAGTTTGCATATTCATCCTATACAGTCACTTGTAATTTGACTGGACTATTTTGCATGGGCTGTAAATCTAGGGCCAATTGTATGGCACCCTTGGCTTCTTCAAAAGCCTTACTCTGCTCAAGTCCCCAGTTGAATTCATATTTCTTCCAAGTGACTTTATATAAAGGTTTCAAAATATGTCCCAGATGTGGAATGTGGTGCTTCCAGTATTCAAATAATACTATGAACTTTTGGGCCTCTTTCTTATTGGTAGGGGTGGGTAAATCCTGAATCTTTTGTTGGGCTTGTGGAAGAATCTCTCACAGTCCCTTGTTCCATTGTATATCCCAAAATTTTACATTTTGAGCTCATCCTTGAACCTTTTCAGGGTTAATTTGCCACCCTTTACTTTTCATACATTCAGCAAGAAGGGTCAAACTCCTCTCCACTTCTTTTGCATCTTTTCCCTATATCATAATATCTTCAATGTAGTGGGTCAGCTGTACACCAGGTAGCTTTAATTCATCCAACTGTTCAGCCACAATCCTATGACAAATAATGGGGCTATGCAGGTATCCTTGAGGCAAGAGGGTAAAAGTATATTGTCTTCCCTGCCAAGTGAAAGCTAACTGGACCCATTGTTGAGGGTCTATTGGGATTGTGAAGAAGGCATTTGCCAAGTCAATAACTGCGTACCAAGTCCCATCATATTTCTGGATCTTTTCTATTAAGGTGATGGTATCTGAAACAGCAGCATACAAAGGAGGATTAGCCTTATTCAATTGTATATAATCCATGGTCATTCTCCATATCCCATGTGATTTTCATATTGGCCAGACAGGATTATTCCATCGTGTGGTTGTAGGGACTAACACTCCTGCTTCAACATATTCCTTTATAGTAGTGGTAATTTCATCTTGCCCACCTGGCACACGATACTGCTTTAAGGTAATTACTTCAGAAGGTTCAGGTAAAGTGAGTGGGTCCATTTTTATTTTTCCCACTAAATCTATATTAATTTGTGTGTTCCTTACAGTGAATTGGTATCCTCCTTCAAATCTAGCCTCAGACACTTGACACACTTACTAGCCATGTGATTTTGGGCAGGTCACTTAACCCCAATTGCCCTCCAAAAAGCTAAAAAAATAATAATAATAATAACAAGTGGGGGTCAGAATAGGAAGGAAGGAAATAGGGTCAGTCTTTCACAATATATCCACTACAGAAATGTTTTGTGCAACTGCATATGTGCAACCTGTATTGAATTGCTTATATTCCCAGTAATGGTGGGTGTTGAGGGAAGAAGGGAACTAATTGGGAATTCAAAGTTTCAAAATCAAATGTTCAAAAAATATATTATTGTTGTTGTTGTTGTGACTTTACATGCAACTTGGAAATAAGATATACAGGCACTGGGGTGTGGAGATCCATCTTGCCGTACAGGAAAGTTGGAGGAGGGATGGTAGGAGGATACAGGAGAGAGCATATTGGGGAAGGGGGTATTCAGTGGCATCACTGTTTTGGGGTGGTGTGTAGGGGAAAGACAGGGAGAAAATCTGTAACTCAAAATCTTGTGGAAATGAGTGTTGTAAACTAAAAATAAAAATAAAATTAAAAATTTTTAAAAATTTAAAAAGAAGAAAAGAAAAAAAATAGTCTTTTTTCCCCCTTGTTCCTATTTAATTATGGCTAGCAAATGATTAATGAAATGATGTCAGTGGCACTTTCAGAATCCAAAGATGAACCTTGGGGGCTATGGAGACTTTAAATATCTTTGCTAGAGTTGATGCACCCCAAAGGCAGAAATCAACTCTGATTCATTAACAATTAATGAAAGAATTAATATTACAAGAAGAGGTAGGCTTATTATAATGAGAAGTTGCTTATGTGACTTTAACTATGTCATTCTTGGACAATAATATAATCTCCACCCAGATTATTCCGTCCTCCAGCACTCGATACAAAAGGATCGACATGTCCTCTATGCAAGTAGTTGGAACAATGGACTGGAATTCAAATAGATAAGATTGTCTTCACCCTTTAATCAGAACTGCTGTTTCCTAGTTGGGTGGAGTCCTACCCAAATTTGAACTCTCATCATTGGTCTTGTGCTTGACCCACTGCCTTGACCTAGTAGAAAATGAACATATGGGGGGGTGAGGTGGAAATAAACCTAGATCCCCCTGTATCAGTAACCACTTATTAACAATTATTTTCTTTTGAGTATCTAGGTGGCACTGTACATAGTACATTGGTCAAAGAGTCAAGAAGACCTGAGTTTAAATCCAGACTTAAAAATTTAACAGCTACATTATCCTGCACAAGTCATTTAACCTCTATATGTCTAAGTGTTCTCAAATATATAATGAGAATAACCATAGTACTTACTTCTTAAAGTTGCTGTGAGGATCAAATGAGATGATTCTATAGCACTTATGGTAGTGCCTTTCACAAAATAGGTGCTTGATAAGTGTGATTTCTACAAAGTCACAGAAACTTAGAGCTCAAGAGAATTTTACTTAAGAACTTAATTGTTGTTGTTTGTTGTTGTTGATGTTGGATCTTTCCTTAAAGAGAACCAATGACATCAGGAGAGTACTGTCTTGACTTGCAAGTGAATTGGATTTAAGTGACTGTAATGTTAATGGGCTATATTATCTTCCTCATCCATTAATAGGCCTCAACAGCTTGCTTAGCTGAGGCTCACTTGTAGGAAGCCTTTCATACCTCAGGCCCTAAAAAGAGTAAATATAGCACGTTGCTTTGGGGCCCCCTCATTGGATGACTGTTTTGTGATTTGACTAGATGAGACTCTGAGTAGCTGTTATGGAGTCCTCCAACTCTGAAAAACCCAGATGGTGGTGCTTCTCTCTCTGGTAAAGTTAGTGGTTAGACGCCCTGTCTATTCATCTTTATTTCTCTGCTCGCATTATTTTCTGTATTTTCTGTCTGTATTTTCTCTGAAGTTCAGGGTGCTGACTTTTTCCATGGACTAGTGAATGTAATAATAAAAAAAAAAGATTATTCATCCCTTAAATAGCTGTCTTTCCCAGTGAAGCAGATCTAAGAACCTGTGCAAGCAGTAATCCTGGGTATGCCGGTGTGGTTGCTGCTACAGTGATACAGAGCTGTGCAAAATCATAGGTCTCATTCTCTCCTCCAGAGTTATCAGAGTTCAGTGGTAAGACATAAGTCAAGATGACTAGAGATATCCCAAGAAGAACTTCATAAAACCTTGACCAAAGGATAAAAGTACTTCTAATAATGAGGAACTGTGGTATTAGCCTTGAGTCAAATGAGTTCTCTAAGTTTGATCCCACTCTCTGCAGAGATCCTGTATGTGGGAGAGTGTGATCCCAGTCTCCAGCAATTCTTTGTATTAACTCTTCCTTCTATGTAGCATAGAATGGTCTTTATAAAGTCTTTATAAAGACTCATTTCATAAAAGCCAAGTTGACTCTGGCTGGCTAACTCATACTCAATAGGAGGCAATTCTGATGGAGGCTCATGAACAAAGTAATAAAGGAACTACCCAGTCCTTCAGTATTGGACTAGGACTCCCCACCCTTATTTCTTTAGTCCTAATCTTCCAGTACAAATGAGGATTAGCAAGTGAGCCCAGATCACATGTTACATTTAAGAAACATAATAGTGGAAAACAACAGGAAATAATGAGAAAATAATGAAAGAAGAAA
Organism: Pseudochirops cupreus; assembly: GCA_028627135.1. Lineage (NCBI taxonomy): Eukaryota > Metazoa > Chordata > Mammalia > Diprotodontia > Pseudocheiridae > Pseudochirops > Pseudochirops cupreus. The sequence goes on along the minus strand of JAQQSU010010824.1, from coordinate 1,979 downwards.
TGTAGAGAATAAATCTTTTTCTAGATTATTGAAACTAGTTAAAGCTACCATACTTAAAATATTATGGAAGCTTTGTTTTTCTGAAGACTACTAGTATGAGAATGAAATGTAACTCTGTGGGGGTGGAGCCAAGATGTCAGAGTAAGAGCAGCAACATATCACAGCTCTCACATAGCCACCCCAAAATACGCATAAAATATGACTCAAAACTAATTCTAGAATTCCAAAACGCACACAAATATACTTTCCACTAAAGTCAGCTAGGCTACAAGGAACTATATCAGCACTGCAAACCAAAACCAGCCTGGCCTGAAACCGCGGCTGTGTCCCGGGGGTGGCTGAATAAGAGGAGCTGGGAGGCGGATGGACAAGAGCAGCTGGGCCCCAGCTGGAGCTTCAGGTGAGTGGATAGGCGGCAGCTGCAGCAGTATCCAGAATTAGGTCACTGGGGCTTGCAAGGTCATAGGAGAAAACCAGTCCAGCCAAATTGCCTCAACATTGTGGCTTCAGAGCTCTCGGCCTGCAGACTGCAGGGGGACCAAGCAATTGTTCAGAGGCCAAGTGCTCTTGCGTTGAGCGGCCTGGATCCAGATCACGGTCTTGGGCTTTGGTCCTGTGGTTCTTTTTCTTCAGTGAACTGGAAGTGGGGGAGGGACCCAGCAACCTCCTAAGAGCTCTGGCATCTGGGAAAACACCAGTGATTTGGGACAGAGCTTTCCCCTCTGGAAGCAGAGCTCCACATAGATTTAAAAAAAAAATCACAGACTGACCAACCATGAATAAGAATAAGCATAAGAAGCAAAGTAAGAACAGCAACCAAACCCTACATTCCTTCTTTGGGGAAAAGAAGGACCAAGGCAGAGAGCTGGTGGAGGACAGCACAGCCAGAGCTCCCCCACTAAAAGATTCCAATAAACATGAAGATTGCCTTAAATCTAGAGATCAACTGAAGAAGGATTTTGAAAACCAAATGAGAGAAGTGGAGAAAAAATTGGGAAGAGAAATAAGAATGATGCAAGAAAATCATGAAAAGAGAGTCAGCAATCTGACTGAAGAAATTAACACCCTAAAAAATAGATTAACTCAAATGACAAAAGAGGCCCAAAAAGCCAATGAGGAGAAGAATGCCTTAAAAAGTCGACTTTGCCAGATGGAAAAAAGAATCTCAAAAGTATTCTGAAGAGAATAATTCCATCAAAATTAGAGTGGAGCAAATGGAAGCAAATGACTTCATGAGAAATCAAGATACAATCAAACAGATCCAAACAAATGCAAAAATAGAGGGCAATGTGAAATATCTCCTTGAAAAAACCACTGACCTGGAAAACAGATCAAGGAGAGACAACTTAAAAATTATTGGACTACCAGAAAGCCATGATCAAAAAAAAGGACTTGGAAAACATCTTTCAAGAAATTCTCAAGGAAAATTGCCCGGATATTCTACAACCAGAGCCTAAAATGGAACTTGAAAGAATTCACCGATCACCTCTTGAAAAAGATCCCCCAAATGAAAACTCCTTGAAATATAATAGCCAGGTTCCAGAATCCCCAGACCAAAGAGAAGGTATTGCAAGCTGCCAGGAAGAAACAATTTGAATATTGTGGAAACACAATTAGGATAACCCAGGATCTAGCAACTTCTACATTAAGGGATCAAAGGGCCTAGAATGTGATATTCCAGAGATCAAGGGAGCTTTGATTAAAACCAAGAATCACCTACCCAGCAAAACTGAGTATAGCGTTCCAGGGGCAAGTATGGTGATTCAGTGAGGTGGAGGACTTTCAAACATTCTTGCTGAAAAAACCAGAACTGAAAAGAAAGTTTGACACTTCAACACAAGAAGCATGAGAAGATAAACACAGAAAAGAAATCATAAGGTACTTATCAAAGATGAACTGTTTACATGCCGACATGGAAAAGTGACAATTGTAACTGATGAATCTTTTCTCAGTATGAGGATAGGGCAAGGGAATGTATA
>JAQQSU010010823.1:0-12328 GCA_028627135.1 Pseudochirops cupreus | reverse complement strand
ATATTTTTACTGTTTTTGAAATATAACTTCAGATGTCACATTATATTTTCTAGCGTAGCAGAGTTTGCTTGGGACGGCTGAGATTGCCTAACATGGAGGTTCCTTGCATTTCCCACCACATTTCTCCCTACTTGAAATTTTCTGTCCATAGCAAATAGGCAGGAGTACATTTTTTTCAAATAATTTTCATCCCAAATTCAGGCCAGTTCTTTGTGGTCTCTGGGAGGCATAAGCGATGACCTTTCATCTGCTTTCCCAGTGTCCTCCAGTAAAGTCTAAAAACTGCTAATGTTGCAGGATGATATGTAATCTCACATGTACAGATAAAAGTTACAATTTTCCCCAAATACAAAATTTGGCAGATACGACAAAATAAGAAATATTTCAAAGTTTACACAAGTATCTCTGTTTACTTAGTTTTAGACTTACAGGCCCTTTCCCAACCCACAATCAAAAGAAAGTACACTGGTTTCCTCCTCCTTGTGTCCGCATTGGGCATTCCAAAACGCATGGAGCTCTCCTCACAGGGATTTGGGACCAGGGCTTGACTAGGCATTAAACTTTTCCTCAAAAGAGAAAACTGTCCTGGGTAGAAAGGCTTCCAATGATTCTCTCAGTGGACAAGTCCATCCACCTGAGTCTTGATCAAAAAAGCCTTTTTTTACACAGGGCCCACCAAAATTCTTTAGGGATTCTTCTAGCATAGGCAATCCCTAAAGAAGTCCAGGAAATTTTCTTTGGGTCCTTTATCCTGAAGGGCACCCCAAATCTCTTCCCCAACCCTCATGGATCCTTGCTAGTGCCACAGTAAACCAAATGGAATTGTAAACTCAGGACAAGAAGAAAATAAGATCAGTGAGAAAAGTAGCAAAGAATTTCAACTGCTTATGAATTTTAAGCATGAGCATTCTTACCCTAAATTCTAAGGTATTTTGCATTTTACAAAGAGACAAGCAATCTAGGTCTATTCAAATGGAAAAGAACAATCTGAACATTGCTACTAGATCGTAGCAATCTAGAGATTCTAGATATCTCACATTAAACTTAATGAGTACTTATACAAGACAGTAATACAAAATGTACCAGTATATCCATACTTATACAGAATTCAATAATACAAAAATATTAGTATTTAACAGTAAAGTATTCCACAAATTAAAAGTTTGCAAAATTACACCAATGGGACTAACTTGTGAGGAGAAGCACACTAAGGGAAAAATGTCTGGACATTTTTAACCTAAAAAAAAAAATGCCAAATTTCTTGTTGCCTAGGGTAGAAGTTACAGATACATAACACTGTAGGTCATACTTCAGCCTGCAACACTCATGAGTGGGTCCAAATCAGTTTAAAATACAATTGTGAAATATTTAAGAAATAAATAAAACCCAAAAGAATGCAAATAATGCTATTATGTCATTTTTAAAGGCAATGTGAGGCCTACAGGGATCCTTATGTACAGTTTAGTGGTTTCCTTGTTGAGTTTGATACCATTGGTCTATCACAAAAATCGAACGTCCTGAGTAGAAAATCTCTTTAGGGGTCTCTGCAAACACAAAGGGTCTAATTTTATCCTAAAGTCCCACATGCAACACTTGCTATCCTAGCCCCCACTTCCTGAAGGCCAGGTAGGTCACATTTCACCCCTCCCCAGACTTCACCAGTACTTTTTTTTTTTTGAAAAAGAACAATAGCATGTATTGCTTCAGTCTCCATTTAAACTCTAGTCTTTCTAGATCTTTCTCTGAATGTAGATATCTCCTTCCATCCTGAGGCTTGTAGAGTTGTCTTTTAGCTGTGTGTTGCTGAGAAGAGTCCAGTTTATCAAGGTTGGTCATCACACATACGATGTGTCTGTGATTGTGTATGAATTTTTCCTGGTTCTGCTCTTCTCACTCAGCATCAATTTGTATTAAGCCTCTCCAGGTAATTATGAAGTCCATCTTCTTCTCAGTTCTTAAAGCACAATAGTTTTCCATTACATTCATATACCACAACTTGTTCAGCCATTCCCCAATTGATGGGCAATCCCTATATTTCCAGTTTTTTGCCACCACAAAGAGAGCTGCAATAAATATCCTTGTACATATGGGTCCTTTTCCTACTTCTGTGATCTCTTTGGGATACAACCCCAACAGTGGTATTGCTGGGTCAAAGGGTATGCAATTATTTATAGCCCTTTGGGCATAGTTCCAGATTGATCTCCAGAATGGTTGTGTCAGTTTACAACTCCACCAACAATGCATTAGTGTTCCAAGTTTTCCACATCCTCTCCAGCATTTGTCATTTTCCTCTTTTTTCATCTTAGCCAATCTGACTGGGAAGATGTGGTACCTCAAAGTTGTTTTGATTTGCATTTCTCGAATTAATATTTACCAGTACTCTTAAAGGAGTTGGGGGTTATCTATCTAAGCTCTCTGCAATGGCTCTAGCCACCCTCATAGTGTTCCTTCATTTTTAGGGGGGAGCAGATCCTTTTCACCCCAGTTCCATTTAACCACTAAAAATCAGATCAGCTTTTATCAAGGAACATTTACTTCAAAATACCTCCATCTGCATGGTAGGGGCTGCAGGGAACCTCCATGTTACTTGATCTGGGCAGGCCCAGGCAAGTTCCATTATACTAGTAAAGTATTCCTAGGAAGAGCTTTATATTTAGTATTTTACCGAGTGAAATGTTTTTAAACTTATCTGATTTAGTCAAATCTCTGATTTGATAATCATGCTTTTCAATACCAATCTTTAAATTTTCCTAGGCTCTTATGGTGCAGTTGATTAAATTTTACACGTTCTGAGTGTTATAGTTGATCTTGATTGCCATGTTGAAAGTAATGAAAAGTCTTCAAGAATGTCAGTCATTAAAGTTATAAGAAATTAATGTTAGCTAATCTCTGTGCTAAACCAGAAAGAGAAGGAGAATATGCATATGTAATGTAGGATATGCATGCTATAGAGAAGTAGCATCTCAGAAGCCACATCTTCCTCATCTCAGTCCCAGTAATTGACTAATTTTAGGCATTTCAGTTTCAACCTCTTTAGCTATAGTTTCTGGCTCAGATTAATTTTTATCAGATTGATGATAAATGGAATACATTTTATCAAAAATGATTAACTTATTTTATTTCAGATATTGAATCATCAAGTGATAATTGCAATCAATGATTTTAACAGTGCCAAAGGATGATTTTAGGAAAATTTTCTGACAACTTTGTAACTCCTCCAGATTTCCTTCCCAGCACTGTATTAGCATTCTGAGACCAAGATGCAATTAAGTTCACTTTCAAATATTCATTTTTAAGGTCACAATCATTTGGAGTAGATAATAGTATATTGAAAGTACACTCTGTTGTGGCTGACACATTCTTTTAAAGCAACATAGTGTAGGATCTGAATGAACTATATATTGACTTTTTAATAACTGGTCCACAATATTCCAGAAGATTTAACAACTGGCTCTTATGAGCCTGTAAAAACCACCTCCAATATACCACTGCTTCTAAGTCTAATCCTTTGATCCTACGAGGAAGGTGGGAATAAGTTTTGAATAGATCCAAACCCTAGACTCAGATTCTTGGGGAAAAGAGGTGGCATCTTACAGCCTCCTCTCTTCTGGCAAATTAGTCAGATTGTTCAGGCGATGGGGGAGGAATGGACTTTTAGTAGTTGCCAAATGCTTTTTCCCTTTAGGGTGATTCCAAATTGCAGAGTAATTGATGAGATCATAGGACCATATAAGTCCTTTGGGAGAATGTAAGAATAACCAGAAGGGAAAGGAGAATTCATTTTGATTGTTCATGTTACTGTGAGTCCTTTATATTTTTCTTTCTTTCTAAGGCGAAATGTAGGCTCAAATTTTTGTTAGCTTGAATGATTGTATGGATTGACACTGGAGCTCTCTTACTTCTATTTTTAGAATTGTAGACATGAATTATATTTTGAAAATTCCAGAGAAAATGGTGGGTTGGTACATATGAATTGAATAATTAAGTTCCCAGGGAAACCTGAGTAGGGGGCATAATGAACCAAAGAATGATTTTTGAGATTCCCTCAAGACTGAACCCAGCCCCTGTAACCACAGAGGTTGAGGTTCTGTGCTGTGAATTATATGTGAATAGGGAAAAGACAACCAGCTGTAGTTCTTTAAATTTTTGAAACTTTTCAGATTAAGTTTATAGAACACTCATTTGATGCCAAATTCAAGCCATTCTTATAAATAAAATGTAATTTGACTTTATTCATTGCAGAATGATCCTTTTTTTTCTGTAATATTTCAACTAACAGGTGGCATTCCTTCCCTCTCCCCTTCAATGCATAGAGTAAGAGTTTGGATTTATTGTGTGAGTCATTTGAGGGACTACCATGTGAAGGAATGAATCTGCTATTACTACTGGTGGTAGAATTAGACATGTTATCTTTAATACTATATCAAGGTTTGCTTCAGTTTCCTCATCTGTCAAATGAGCTGGAGAAGGAAATGGTAAACCACTCCAATATTTTTGCCAAGAAAACCCCAAATGGGGTCACAAAGAGTCAGACATGACTGAAAATGAATTAAAAATACTTGTACTTTTAGGATTTAGTCCAGTGCTTCACACAGAGTAAGTGCTTAATAAATGCCGTTCCTCTCCACTTCCTTCCAAAATCAGATCTCAAGGCCCCTCAAGGCAGTTTGCTCCCTCTCTGGGAAACAGATCTTTTGTTAAACAGTGTCTTGATTTTTCTGAACTGCCTGGGGTTAAATCTATGGTTGCTGGACTTTTTTTGGAGGTGGAAATTATTAGCTGGGGAAAAAGTTCAATCCCAGACAATTTGCTGCAAGTGTGGAATGGCTCAGTTCCTTCCTGGAAGAATCAGCATTTAATATCTCTCAGGAGGTGAGCCTGTCACCAAGAAGATAGGTAAATGAATTCACACCAGAAACCTATCCAGGCATTTAAAAAAGTTGCTTGCTATAAAGATGAACCGATGAGTAGTAAACTTCTAAATTAGTGGTCTTTGCTTGGTCTGCATTGCTCTACTCCGAGTAAGTTTTATAACTTAAGTTGGACTTTATGATGAATTCTAGTAAGGAATTCCAAAAGGAAGAAGACACACCATTTAACACCCCTCTTTATATGTAAAGAAACAGAAAGAAACTAGGTCAAAAGGAAGCTAGATACATAGCCTCACTGGACAATGGAGTAAAGGCAAAATCTTGACCTTGAGGGCAAATAAAATTCTGAAACTTAGAGTGCTGGTGATAAGGTACATGACAGGAACTGGGGACACAAAGGGTAGATGACAGGAGTGGATGTATTTGTAATGCTACCCTCTAGGCAGTGTAGACAGATAAAGACCACATATACAGACAACTTGCAAGAAATCTCTGAACATGGACCTTTTAAATTTCTAACCTGTCTTTATTTCCAAAGAAATTTAAAATCAAGAATTGAAATGGAGTTGAAGATCGTCTTTGTTACTCTCTCAGTATTTCAGTTAGAGAGACAATAAGGAGCAGTGAAGCTGAAATCAGACTCAGAGTCAGTCCTGAGTTCAAGTCCCACTTCTGACATGACCTAGCTTTGTGGCTTTGAGGAAGTCCCAGGACTTTCAGACTATAAGTTGTGGAGTACCAATGCTGTCTGCATTGGTATATGGAATTTCCTCACTGGGAGTCTCATATAGTAATAAAATCCCAAGTACAGTTCTGTCCCACCCCTAAACAAATAAACAAAAGCAAAAAAAAAACCCTTAATCTGTCTTTGCAAAATAACTTGATATCTGAGTTCCTAGAATATATATATAAATTCAAAAACAAAGTAGTACAATTATCTGATCTTTAAGGGACATTCATTAGTAATCAGAGAGAACAAGGCATCAAGGAAAATAGATGTTTAATGGTGTTATACAGCAAAACTGGGTCCTGGATTCTGAGACCTAGAGCAATCCTGAGATACTATCTATATTAAAAATTATTTTTCATTGCAACAGTTTACTTTTTCTCCCTTCCATTCCACTCCTCATTTTGAAAAAAAAAAGAAAAAGAAAAAGAAAAACAAGATGCTTATACCAGAGGTATGATGGTAAATGTTTAACAACTGGCTCTCAAAAAAAAATGTATGCACAACACACTTTTAAGTTCAGTCTTCATTAGCATTTTCGCCATTACTTTCTAAAGTCTAAGAAAATCAGTTGAATAATAAATCAAAGCCAATTTGTAGTATTTGTCAGATTTCTCACATTAAAAACTTAACAATTGGCATTCATGAGCCAGTAGAGACTGGTGCTAGAATAAACAAATATTCATAGTCCAGCAAAGCAAATTTTTACATAGATCATGTCCAAAAATGTTTGTCTTATTTCAAGTCTTGATTCCATTGCTTCTCTATCAGGAGGTGGGAATCACATTTCATAAGAAGTCCTCTGGAATCATTGTTACTCATTGCCTTGATCAGAGTTCTTAAATCTTTCAAAGTTGACTGTCTTTTCAGTACTTTTGCAATTCGTAAAAATTGTTCTCCTAGTTCTACTCACTTCACTCTGTATCAGTTCATCTGAATCTTCCAAGGGTTATATGAATCTGTCCTTTTTTTGGGGTCTTTTTTTTAAACACTCGAAAATATTCTATCACATGCATATACCATCATTTGCTCATCTATTCCCCAACGGGTGGACACTGCCTTAGTTTCTAGTTCTTTGCCATCACAAAAAGGAGCTAACACAAATGTTTGTACATATTGGACACTTTCCTTTTTCTTTGAGCTCTTTGGGGGATAGACCTAGTAGTGGTATCTCTATGTCAAAGGTTATGCCTACTTTAGTGACTTTTTGAGTATAGTTTCTTTTTTATTTTTACAGTTATCAAAATATTTTAATTTTGTTTTAAAAAAATTATTTTTAGTTTTTAACATTCACTTTTATAAGATTTTGAGTTCTAAGTTTTCTCCCCTTCCCTACCTTCTTCCCCCACCCCAAGATGGTGTGCAGTCTGATATAGGCTATACATATACAATCATATTAAACATATTTCCACACTAGTCATGTTGTAAAAAAGGAATGAAAACCAAAGGGGAAAGAAAAAAGAAAAAAAAATCCCCCAAAGAGAGAGAAAATAACATGCTTTAATCTGCATTCAGACTCCATAGTTCTTTCTCTGGATGTGGATAGCATTTCCCATCATGAGTCTTTTGGAATTGTCTTAGATCATTGCATTACTGAGAAAAGCTAAGTCTATCAAAGCTGGTCATTGCCCAATGTTGCTGTTACCACCTACAGTGTTCTCCTAGTTCTGTTGAGCATAGTTTCAAATTAATTTCCACAGTCTCTTCATTTTATAGTAAAGAAAATGAGTTCAGAAAGGTTAAGAACCACTTAAGGAATTAGTGACAGAGATGGGAAGAGAAGTAGCCTCCAGGTTTGGTGCTGTTTTTGAGGTATGTCCCCTTCTATCATCTTTGATTTTTGACTTTCTGCAAATCAAACTTCCTCCTCCACTGCTTGACTAGAGCTGCTCTCCAAGACCATTGGTTATTTCTTAATGGCCAAATCTAATTTTTTTTAGTTCTCTTTGTGACTTTATCTCCATTGATTGCTCCTTCCCTCTTGACACATTCTTTTCCTTTGTCTTCTCTTCCTACAGGTCTGACTTTTCCTTCCTCTCTTCTGTTGGTTCATCTTTCTCCTGTTTCCCTCAAAGTGTGGATGTACCCTGAAGACTCAGTACTCAGCTTTATTTTCTGCTTTTTTCTCTATACTCTGGGAATCTCATCTACCTTTAAGGCTTCAATGATCACTTTTAGGTAGTTGACTACTAAAATTGAAATGTTCCAAACTAAACCAATTTTCTTCATCTGTATCCCTGATAATAATTTAAAGGCCTTTCAAGGCCTATTATTATCTGTCCCTAACTTACCTTTCTAGTCCTATTTCCCACCACTTACCATCTTGGAGGAGGAGAGAGAAAGAAAGAGAGAGAGAGAGAGAGTGAGAGAGAGAGAGAGAGAGAGAGAGAGAGAGAGAGAGATAGTTTTCATATAGTTGTTTATACCTTTTCTGTCTCTCCCATTAGACTGTGAACTCCATTAAAATAAGGAGTTCATACTGTATTCCTAGCATTGGAACATGGTAGGCCTTTTACAAATGCTTTTTGACAGTGTTCTTGTTGTTTGTATTCTATATGCAAACGCAGTCTTATCCTCTCTCCCTCTTGAATGCATTTGCTTAGACTGTCTTGTCATGCCTGGAGAAGACTTCTTCTGTACATTTGTCTGCATGGAGATTTGTGAAGGTGGCCCTGGGGAAGGTGCTGTAGCTGACAGGAGTGTGAGTACGCCCACTGTCTCAGTTCTCTTGGAGGCTAATGAGAATAGCGATAGTGAACGAGCAAAAACGTGCTGGATAATACGTAGCGATGCTAAAAATGTGCACACATCCACAGTCTTGAATGTGACAGGTTGCATTCATGTTTGGGTAGTTTGCTCTTTATCTGACTCTTAACCTGTTACATTGGGAAACACAGGCCTTCACTATAACCTCGGATCTTGTGAATTTCACACATGGACAAGGCTTCTACCTCTGACACCACCTTCTTTCTCTGGCCCATTCCAACACATTGATGAGTTTCCCTAGCTTAGAGTGCCCAAACTCTGTTTCTTCTGTAATTTTTCTATTATTCCTCTTGCTTGTCCATTCTGGGAGGGGATTAGTCTATGTTATGGTTCCTGGATAACCATAGTCCTCACCTGATCCTTCACCAGGTATAGATTACATAGAGCAATATGATCTTCAAAGGTAGAAGCTTTTCTTCTTTCAAAACTCTGTTGGTGATGTGTAAAAAGTCTTTCCTGAAGCTTCTAATTACAGATGATCCTTCCCTCCTGTAGTCCCTGTTTCTTTTTATTTTTTTTTCTTTAAGCACCCTACTAACCAATCACATATACTTTCTTCCTGTTTCTCACATATAACTTTTTTTTTTTTAACTCTTATCTCCTTGCTTTACTCAGGCTGTCCCTCCCCACCTTTTAAAATCCCGCTTCCCTATAACTGGAGTGAACTCCTCATTTCTTCCTCTTAGAATCCCTAGCTCAATTCAAATGTCACCTTCTAAATAAGCCTTTTCTTGATCCCCATAGCTTATACAGATCTTCTAACCTTCTCCTCCACTAGTAACAATATTACCTATTACCTACCTGACTACACACACACACACACACACACACACACACACACACACACACATAATATTTACTTGTATGAGTATGTGGTATTTCCCCAATAAAATATAACCTTGAGGTCAGGAACTGTTCCATTTTTGTACTTGTATCTCCAGTGCCTAGCACAGAGACTGACCCATGGTAGGCACTTAATAAATGCTTGTTAATAGACATTTTAGACAAGTTATATTATAACTTACTTTATAGTTACTTGTGTATGTCTTATTCCCTTAATAGATTATAAACTCCTTGAGGGAAGATCTAGAGACCTCAGTTGTAAGTGCTTGGTTACTTTTGAGGAGCCCAACAATTTGCTGGAGTCTTTTCTGTGTTTAATTTCTTTTTAATTTAATTTTTAATTTCTTTTAAAGTTAGCTTGATTGTCCAAATGAAGAGTGAGTTTGGAAATCCATGTAGAATGTCCAGTGTGTTACAAGGATCACTTGAAAAATTTTGTTTGCCTTGTAAGGACTCAGAGGAATCTTCACCCAAGACAGTTTGATTTTTCAGATGAAAGCGAGGGATGATTCTCAGTTAGCCCTAAGTCCTCTGTTGGTAACACACTTCCCCTATAAGGGAGGAGGAAGCTTGATTCTCTTTTCCTTTTTTACCATTTTCTTTTGTTTGGGGAAGGCCTTTGATAGCATCAAAATAGGCAATAGACTTTGAGAATGTTGTAAAACTTTATCATATTATATAACCATGAATTTGGGAGTGATATAATTTCCAGGCCCACCAACCATAACAGGCCTAGACTCTTATGAAAAAATGTTAATTTTCTGATTGTTTGTGAGCTATGCCACAAGGCACAACTTTTTTTTTATTCCCTAAAACACCCCCACTGATATACAGGGATAACAAATCTTTTAACTGTGGTGAGTTGAGTATTAAGGGAAGGGGAAATTTAGTCTACCCCCATCTTATTTGATATAATCATTGGATATAATCCCAGATGATAAGATATTGATGTGGTAACAAGATGGTAACACTCTGTAAGCTTGGAGGTGGAAAGATCTTTATTAAAAACCCTTCTACCTCTTCCACATACCCTTTGTGATAGCTTTGTGACCCTGAATAAGTCATATGTCTCAGGAAAATCATTCAGCAGAATTTATCTACTACATTAGTCATTGGGATCTCCTGTTCTAACAAGGTCACAGATCCTTTGTGTGTATTTGCCCTGTACCCAACACAGCGCAATACACAAAGTATTGTGTATTGCAGTACAAGTACAAGTATCTGTTGTAAAATTGGATGAAATATGAAACAGTAAATTTCCTGTGCAAGTGTTGCAGAGGAATTTGTCCCAAAGCATGTGGCCTTAGTGGTCACTGGCATTGTAACAATTCTGAGTTTTCCTTTTTAATGGCTGGTGAAATGGACTTATTATAATTCCCCACATCTCCTTTTGTGTATAATTTGTTTTTCTTCAATGTACACATCATCTCATGGCTATCTCTGCCTCACTCCTTAATAACCTTCTCTCTCTGATTCAGAGCTGGCTGTGGATTCTGTTATTACTGTCTTTCTTTTGAGTAGAGGTTGGTTGTCAGCTGTAGTTTATGACTTCTTTGAGAAGAAAAGAAACTAAAACATGAATCACAAGTCACCTAAATGAACAGTATTGTAGTAGAGCGAGTAAAAAAAGACAGGAGAGTCTACTGGACTTAAAAAGAATGTTCTATATCAGATAATTGATCTGATTGGTATTTTAGTGGAGAAAAAAATAGGGGAAACATTGGGATATGAAATGGAATCATAATATACTATAAGAAAAGATGGATATGAAGAATTCAGAGAAGCATGGTAAGACTTACATGAACTGATAGATAACGAAGTAAACAGAAGCTTAAGAATTTTTATCTGAATTGATATTATTAGGTCAAATTAGTTTTAAATAGTAATTCCAAGTTTTCAGGGTCAAAGTCATTTTCACTTGAGTTATTCCTTGCCAAGAAAATGTACTCTTTTCCATTGTGGTATTACTGACCAATCATGTGGATGACTGGACTGTTCTCTCAAAGTAGGCTACTTAGCTTTAATAGAATTGACCTACCAATGAGATCTAAAAAACCAGCCTCATTGTAGGTGTTTGATGCCTTCATACTGGACTATTTTCCTTTTCCTTCTGTGACATCTATTTCGTTATTAAATGAAGTATGACATTGTCCTCTGAAAACGTGCTTCTTTAGAGGTCACAGTCATGAATGAGATAGAAGAGAAACTTTGTATCATCATGTATCATCACTGCCCACTAGTGGATTTAGCTTCTGTTCTAAGGAGTGGTTTGATTTTCTATTAAAACCTTAGCCCAGGTAAAAGCCTTAAAAAGCACCAATAAGTAGTCTCCATCATGATTGTCATTCCTTTTTTCTCCTCTATTTGCCTTTGAAGGTCTCCATTTTTTGACATCACTTGTCCCTCTCTCATTTTGTACCCACTGATAAGCCAAAACAAGACAAGTGAAATTGATGTCCAACTGTCACAGGTACTGGGAGGATCCATTATGTCCCAATAATGGAATCAATGTACTTTTGGCTTCTCTACAACTGGATGGATCCCTTGATTAGAGGAAGTGGTTGGAAAGGTTCAGTGACTGGACCAATATTAGATGGTGACCCTCAGCCCTCAAACCCATCTTTTAACTTCAAGTTCTGTTACTTTTACTACTTTAACTCTCATAATATGTAATAAAGGATGGTGAATAAGGTGATGTCAGACTGCTGAGCACCTTGAATGCCAGAATAGGGACTTCAGTCCTTATTAGAAAGACAATATTTGGGTCCAATATTTCTTTTCCCAACACCCCTCCTCTTTTAAAAAAAAATAAACTTATTTATTTTCTTGTTTACATCATTCATTTCCATGAGATTTTGAGTTACAAATTTTCTCCCCATCTTTCCCCTACCCAACACCTCAAGACAGCCGTCCCACTGTATAACCCCTCCCCCAATCTGCTCTCTCCTATGTCCTCACCCTCACCCCTCTGACTTTCTTGTAGGGTAGGACGGATCTCCCTACCCCAGTGCCTGTATATCTTAATTCCCAGTTGGATGTAGTTAATAATAACAATAATAATATATATACATATATATTTTTAACATTTGATTATAGAACTTTAAATTCTAGATTCTTTCCC
>JAQQSU010010822.1:0-12329 GCA_028627135.1 Pseudochirops cupreus | reverse complement strand
TTCTCAGCTCTTCCCGTCCAGCCGCCCCCGGGGCACAGCCGCGGCTTCAGGCCAGGCTGGTTGCGGTTCGCAGTGCTGATATGGTTCCTCGTAGCCGAGCTGACTTTAGTGGGAAGTATCTTTGTGTGCGTTTTGGAGTTCCAGGATTGGTTTAGAGTCCTATTTTATGGGTATTTTGGGGTGGCTATGTGAGAGCTGCGATGTGTTGCTGCTGCTACGCCGCCATCTTGGCTCCGCTCCCCGCTTCTATTAATTTCTAAAGCACAACAGGTTTGTTGCTGATCTGTTTGAAGTGCAAAGATAAAAGAATGGTCAAATTGAAGGTGTTGGTCTTGTAATTTGAACCATATATTTTGAGTGTGATATTGTAGCCACCTCAGTGTTATAGAGCATCTTGTAAGTTGGGAGCTCACTCACAAGAGTGAGCAATAAAAATACAGAAGAATAGTGTTTGAAAGAAAAGTCACGAAACTGAAGAATTTGCTTTAATCTTATAAAGTTATACTCAGGCAAATGAAAGTATTTGTTGATAGGAAATAAAATAATGAAATGCTGTCAGTCTGATGACTGATAGCTATCAAAAATTTAAGAAAAGTAAGCAATATTAATTTACTCAAATATTAGGCATACATAGTGAATACATACTTACTAAGCACCTACTAGGTCCCAGACACTCTGCTAAGAGGTATGGATATGCTACACACACACACACACACACACACACACACACACACACACACACACACGTGTTTCTGCTAGGTAATTGGGGTCAAGAGATTTGCCCAGAATCGCAAACAGTTAGTAAGAATCAAATGTAAGAGGCTAGATTTGAACTCATGTCCTCCTGATTCCAGAGCCCATGTGCTAGCTGTGCCACCTAGATGCCACCTAGGTCTCTGCCTGAGTTTACAATCTAATGTAGGATGGAAACACACTAAAGAAAGCTAAGAAGTTGGTGGGATTGGGGTGGGAAGTTACTTAGTGCTTGGGCGTGGTGCAGAGGCAAAAGGAAGTCCTAAATATGTGTTGCAGAAAAGTCTGCAAAGTCAAAGGCATTGAAAATGGGCATAGCAAATGACGTGTCTCTTCTCTTTTGACTCCTTAAATGAAGATTGAAAGCTCTGTTCTCCAAATCAGAGGGGTAATGACACTGAAGAGGTCTGAGTAGAACCAAGAATGATTGGATTGTGCAAGATGATGGGATTTCCCATTGATGCTAGGATCCAAATCGATCATTACTGAATTTAATTTTTTTTATTCCTATATTTTATTTTATTTATTTATTTATTTTACTTTTGTTGTTTCCTACTTCACATCATTCATTTCCATGAGATTTTGAGCTACAAATTCTTTCTCCATCCTTCCCCCTCCCACCACCCCAAAACAGCTATCCCACTGTATGCCCCCTCCCCCAAACTGCTGTCTCCTATGTCCTCCCCCATCATCCCTCTGACCCCCTGGTAGGGTGAGATGGATCTCCTTACCCAGTACCTGCACATCTCATTTCCCAGTTGCATGCAAATAATAATAATGATAATTATATATGTATATGTATATACATATATTTTTAACATTTGATTCTAGAACTTTAAATTCCAGATTCCTTCCCTTCCTCCCTCACCACCCACCCCCACTGGAAAGACAAACAATTCAACACAGACCATACATGCGTAGTTACACAGAATGTCCCCACAATGGACATATTGTAGAAGGCTTACTAAATTTCCCTCCTTCCTATTCTACCCCACACTTGTTCCACTCTCTACTTTGTCCCTGTCCCTTTGTAGAAGTGTGTGCTTCTAACAGCCCTCCCCCCCAACCTCCCTCCTCTCATCCCCTTCCCCCCTACTCTTCTGTAGGCCAAGATACCCAATTTAGAAGTTATGTCATTCCTTCTCTAAGCCAAATTCAGTGAGAGTAATGTTGATTCATTCCCTTTTGCCTTCCTGTTCTTCCCCTCCATTGTAACAGTTATCCCTTGCCTCTTCTATATGAGATGATTAACCCCATTCTGTCTCTCCCTGTCTCCTCTCAAACTATTCCTCTCCCACCTCTCAATTTCACCTTTTAAAATATTATCCCATCCTATTCAATTGATCCTGTGCCTTCTGTCTATGTGCACAGATATACACACACTCACATATGTATTCCTATGCATATATTCCCTCCTTTATAGACATATGTGAATGTGTACATATATATACATTTATATTCCCTTCAACCATCTTCATAATGAGAAAAGTTTCATAAGCTACAATTATCATTTTTCCATGTTGGTATGTAAATAGTTCAAACTTGATAAGTTCATTATGAATTCTTCTCCATGTTTATCTTCTCATGCTTCTTGTATTTGAATATCAAATTTTCTTTTCAGTTCTGATCCTATCAATCAAGAATGCTTGGCAGTCCTCCACCTCATTGAGTGACCACATTTACCCCTGGAATATTATACTCAATTTTGCTGAGTAGGTGATTCTTGGCTTCAGTCCTAGTTCCTTTGATCTCTGGAACACCATATTTCCAGGCCCTTCAATCCCCCAACGTAGAAGCTGCCAGATCCAGGGTTATCCTGATTGTGTTTCCACAGAATTCAAATTGTCTCTTCTTGGCAGCTTGCAATATTTTCTCCTTGATCTGGGAACTCCAGAACCTGGCTACAACATTCCTATGAGCCTTCCTCTTGGGATCCTCCTCAAGAGGTGATTGGTGAATTCCCTCAAGTTCCATTTTGCCCTCTGGCTCCAAAACATCATGGCAACTTTCCCTGAGAACCTCCAAAGGATGCTCTCCAGGCTCTCCCCTTGATCATGATTTTCAGGCAGTCCAAATTGTCTCTCCAGGATCTATTTTCCAGGTCAGTGGCTCCTTTAAGGAGATATTTCACATTGCCTTCTACTTTTTTATTTGTTTGGATCTGTTCAATAGTATCTTGATTTCTCATAAAGTCATTTGCTTCCACTTGCTCCACTCCAACTCCAAAATAACTATTCTTCTCAGAAAGCTCTTGAGATTCTTTCTGCATCTGGCAAATTTGACTTTTTAAGGCATTCTTCTCCTCATTGGCCCCTTGGGCCTCTTTTGCCATTTGAGTTAATCTACTTTTTAAGGTGTTATCTTCCTCAGTCAGGTTATTGACTCTCTTTTCATGACTTTCTTGCATCATTCTTATTTCTCTTCCCAACTTCTCCTCCACTTCTCTTATTTGATTTTCAAAATCTTTCTTAAGCTGCTCTATGGCTTGTAACCAGTTTAAATTTTTCTTGGAAGCTTTTGGTGTAGGAGTTCTGAGAGTGTTGTCATCTTCCTATTCCATGCTTTGATACTTTTTGTCCCTAAAAAAGAAATCTAAAGTTGTATAGCTGTTCTTACTTTGCTTCCTTTGCCTGCTCATGTTGCCAGTCAATTACTTGACTTTTTAGCTCTGTGGAACTCTGCTTCCAGAGGGGAGAGCTTTGTCCCAAATATCTGGGGTTTTTGCAGCTGCCAGAGCTATTAGGAGGCTGCTGCAGCCCCCACCAGCTTTGGCTCACTGAAAGTGCACCCCAGGACCACCACCTAAGACCATGATCCCGATCCAGGCAGCTTAAGGCAAGAGCACTTAGCCTCTGAATGATTGCTTGCCCCCCTGCAATTTGCAGGCCAGGAGCTTCTGAAGCAGCCACACAGAGGCAGCTGCAGGGCCACTGCTTCTGCTCCTTCCTTGCCCTGGAGGTGGCCAACTGGACCCCTTTTCTCCCCCAGATTTAGCCGAGTACCACTAACCTTTCACTTACTCCTTGTTTCTGATGGGTTCATAATTCTGGAAATCACCATAGCTGCTGGTGATCCGGTCTCCTGAAAGCTCCAGCTGTGGCTTGTCCTGGTCACCCCAGGGCCAAGCCCTGGTTTCAGCTCCCAGGGTGCTGTGATGAGCCATTCCTGAAGAGCCCTGCCTGCCAAGCTGCCTTCAGTGGGAGCTTTGTTTCCCTGTACTTTTGTGAGTTCTGGAGCTCTAAAATTTGTTTGGAATCATATCTCATAGGTATTTGAGGCGGTTATCAGGGAGCTGCGGAGTTTTCCTGCTTCTACGCTGTCATCTTGGCTCCGCCTCTACTGAATTTAATTTTGCTATTATGTTAACATAAGTTAACAAGTTAAAGCTCTTCCTTTTGAAAGTTTTCCCTATAAACCATTATTTCCAACCTTAATTTTCTATTTTTATTTTACTCACAAAAGAAGAAAATATTACATGAAGTATTTTAGCTGAATGTACAACACTATGTAGCTTGAGAGCAGTCGTTCTTTTTTTTAATCTTATCCATGTTTTATTGTGTTTTTATTTATATTATTAAGTATTTCCCAATTGCATTTCTTTTATAATTTTATTTTTAATTTATGGAATAAAACAGTCATTTCTATAACATGGTATAATAAACAAGATGAGTGTACATGAAGCTTCAAATCTACTATGCACAACCTACACACAACACATGCAGAAGCACACACACACAACTATATAACGCATATGCATATATGTATCTGTGTTTGTGTGTATATATATGTGCATGTATGCACATGTATACGTGCATATGTGTATGTGTGTATACATATGTATGTAAATTTTATCCTATAAATACTTCTATTAATGAGTTCTTTCTCTGGATGCAGATAGTATCCTTCTTCATATGTCCTTAATAGTTAATTTGGGTATTTGTAATAGACAATATAACTTACTTGCTCAAAGTAGTTCTTAAAAAAATGCAGTTACTGTGTACAGTGTTCTATTGGTTCTGCTAATTTTGCTCTTCATTATTTTGTGCAGTTTTCCATGTTTTTCTAAAATCATTGACCTCATCATTTCTTATAGCACAGGAGTGTCATAATCATATATCACGACTTGTTCATTCATTCCCTTGTTGATAGAATAATATTTCTTAAACTGGGGTCCAAAGAACATGGATTGCAAAAGGTATGTGTACTTGAATGAAGAAAAAAGAACATAATTTTAGTATAGTAGTTTTATATATAATAATTTAGATTTCATTTTATCCATTTAAAATAATTAGTCTGAAAATGAGTCCATATGCTTTCACTGGATTGCCAAAGGGTTCCATAACACAGTGGGGAAAAAAAAATCAAGCAACTCTGTTCTAGAATTTTAGTACTGTTTTAAAGGAGAATAAATATAGTAGGGGAATAAAATTAACATAGCCTAGAGAATGGAAGTGCTAAATGATGCATTTCATGATAAAATAGCAACAGCGTTGGGTTTTGGAGTAGGAGGATCTGGATTCAAATTTTGATTCTGATATTCCCTACTTCTTTGACCCTGGGAAAATAATTTGACCTTCCTGATCATTAGTCTCTTCACTTTCATAATTAAAAAAAGCATGAAATAAATAGGTCTAAGGTGATTTCTATCTCCATATTTGTAATCCAATGAGCCTACAGAAGTATAGTAAAGAGTTCAATAAAGAGAATTGTATAGGGAATCCAATTTAACACCTGTAATAACATTTGTTAAATATCTGCTCATTATTTTAGGTTCTGGGAATGTGAACATAAAAGACAAAACAATTTCCATCTCAAGGAAACTTCATTTAACCAACATAATGTACCATGGGAATAAAAAAACAGTATACAAGTATAAGAGGCATACCTCTGGCAGGCCCAGATCACCTAACAGGGAGGCACCTTGTATCCTAAATCTTCCTAAAATATCAATGAGAGTGACTTCTTATGATTGTCTTGGTAGTGGGAAAAAAACTGTGTCTTTAAAAGTGACCAGGCTGAGAAAGTCTTCCTGTTTCCTGAGTTCTCTTTTCTATTGCTTCCAGAAAGTAAAGATCATAGTTTTCTGAGAGCATAGGAGCCATGAACTGAAGCAGAAAAAAGGAGCCTAAAGTCTGAGAAATGGGCCTGGATTCTCTATTCCAAGTTGTTTTTCTTCAGTTTCAGGTGCTGGTGATGAGTCCCCTTTGAACCTAGGAATTTGGGTGATAGAAACCTTGAATACAAGATTACTCATAGCAAGTTGTAACCAGACAGCCCAGCAGGGAAGAATCGAGAATCCAAAGTGCTTGGCACTCAAGACCAAGGTCTAGAACTTGGAAATGGGACTGCATGCTCTTTAGGAGCCAAGCAAACCTGTGAAATAAATAATTTCCCCAGAGAATGTTGTGGTACAAAGTGGGAGGAAAGATATAAAAGTTAAATATTTTTAAATGGGATGTCTTGATAGAGATAATCACTGAAACTGTGGGAAAAGATGAGATCACTATTTGATAGAATGCAGAGAGAGGAGAATTTAAGGTATAAACCTGGGGAATAATCATACCAAAGGGTCAAGATATGTATGATGATCTAGCAAAGGACATAGAAAAGGAAGGTTTGGACAGATAGAATAAAAATCATAAGAGGAGAATAATAGAGAAAGGGAGATGGTCTATGCAGACGAGTTGGTCTATGGTCTCCAAAGCCATTTTAAAGATACTGAGGAAGAAGATTGGGAAAAGGGAATCAGATCAGATTTAGAATTTAAAAGATCACAAGCAGTTATTAATAAAAAGAAAGTTCTCATGCACAGTAAAAGGTTTATAGCAGCATTTGTGTTTGTGTGTGTGTGTGTGTGTGTGTATGCGCACATGTGGGTGTGTGTGTGTGCGTGAGAGAGAGTAAAGCACTAGTAACAAACTTGATAATAATTGATTTGGGAATGGATGAACAGATTATGATGCATAAACGTAATTAAATAGTACTTGTAAAGTGATGATAGAAATGATGAATGCAGAAAAGAATAAAAAAACTTAAACAAACTGTTGTATGGTGAAGCAAAGCAGACCAAGAAAGCATACACAATATTGTAAATGGAAAGACTGACCACAAAATAACTAAAAATGAATATTGCAAAATTATGAAGAAAAGTCATGGCCTCAAAGAAAAGGTATGAAAAGAAACTTCACTGCTCACAATAGGTGAATATGTTCACTATTGACATCATTTCAGTGTCTTTGATGCCTTTTAGCAAGAAGTAGTTTCCACACTTATCTCTTTCAATTGGGTCTAGTTTTGTTTTTTCATTATCCAGAATCATGTAGCTCTCCCTATCTTTCTTCTTTTTACTCCACTTAAAGCACAATACATTCTTCTCCAGCATCTTATGTTAACTCTGCATATATTTATCTATTGTGGTCCCTGTGTGTTATCCTACACTCCCTCTGTTGGATTCTGGTTTTTAATCCATTCTTCTATCTGCTTCTCTTTTATTGGTGAGTTCATTCGATTCAGTTTCATAGTTATGATTTCTAATCGTACATTTTCCTCTATCCTAATTGTCTTCTGTTCGTCTTTCTCTTCCTGTTGTCTTATTCTGTCCCTCCTTTGAAATCTCTTTTTTGTCCAACCATTACTTTTCTTTATTCACTCTCTGTTTTATCTTCCCACCTTTCACTTATACCCTTCCCCTCCAATCTCCCTGCTTGGTAAGATTGATTTTTATACTTAATTGTTTGTGTCTATGTGGGTGTGTATCCATTTTTTCCCTCAATAGATAATAATTTGATTATTTTGCTGGGTAGAGAATACTTGGTTGGAACCCTAACTCTTTTACCGTTAGGGATATAATATTCCAGTCCTTTAACATGGTAGCTGATAAACCTTGAGTTAGCTTGACTGTGGTTCTACAATATTTAAATGATTTCTTTTTTCCTACTTAAATGATTTTCGCTTTGACCTAGAAGCTCTGAAATTTGGATATAGTATATTTCTTAGAATTTTCTTTTTTTGGACCTCTTTCAGGCAATGATCATTGCATTCTTTCCATTTATATTTTACTTTCTTTTTCTAGGGTATCATGATATCATGATATTAAAATAATTTCTTTAAATATGATGGCTAGAGTCATTCTTTGATTATACTTTCACATAGAACAATGATTTTTAAGTTATCTTTCCTTGATCTATTTTACAGATCAGGTTCTTTTTTTATTTTTCTCAGGAAATATTTGATGTTTTCTTTTATTTTTCATTTCTTTATTTTGTTTTTTTTTCCTTGATGTCTGATAGAGCTTCAATTTGCCCAATTCTAATTTTAAGGAATTATTTTCTCCAGCAAACTATATACCTCTTTTTTCTATTGGCTTATTCTGTTTTTTAAGCTGTTAATTTTTTAGTGTGTTTTTTCTACCTTTTTTACCAAGCTGTTAATTGTCTTTTCATGATTTATTTCCATGGCTCTCATTTCTTTATCTATTTTTTTTTCTTTTAGGACTCTGATTTTGAAAATCATTTTTAGCTCTTCCAGGAATTCTTGTTAGGCTTATGTCCAATTCACATATTTTTACTGTGTTTGTGTGTGTGTGTGTGTGTGTGTGTGTGTGTGTGTGTGTGTGTATGTGTCTGTGTGTGTGTGTGTTTGCTCATTGTTCCAGCCTGTTTCTTGACTTTGGATTTATGTTAAAATTAATCTCTTTTCCTGGAACTGGAGTTATGGAAGAGGTCTCCTACTATCCCAAGCTTCAGGCTTTTCTTGCACTGCTATTTTTTTTTCCCTAAACTAGTTCTGGGTGGTTGGAAGATTTTGGTGTTTCCCAGATGATTTGATATGGAGAGTGATATGCTCATGACTATCCAGGTCTGAGCTCTGGTCTTTATCTAGGAAGTGCCTCTCATTTCTTGGGATTATAATCAATACTGCCTCTCAATTTACTGTTTCTTTGGTACTGAAAGAGATAGTACTCTCCAGAGACCCTGCTTCTTTGGGAATAGAAGCAATACTGCTTTTCAGGGCCCCTGTTCCCTCTTGACTGAAAGTGCCCTTCTTTGTCCTTGAACTGTGACACAGAATTGGATATAGACAATGAAGTTGCCAAAAAACTTCACTGGCCTTTGATCTCTTTCCGACCAATCACCACGTCCCCTTAACTTTTCTGTCTTGAGAGATCTTGAAGTTGTTGCTGCTTCTGCTTTTATTGCTTAGTTCCATCACCAGTGTTTCATGCATGTGGGCTCTTGGGAAAACATTCCCCCATTGCCCCCACTTCCCCATGTCACAGATCTCTCCTTCCAATTTCCAAAATTGCCTTGAGCTTAAAGAATATCTCATTCTGACCTTCTGTTGGTTCTGCCACTCCACAATTGGATGTGGGGTATTATTTTAAAGTCATTTGGAGGGGGAATAGTGGGATAGTTCAGCTAAATGCTTCCTTTACTCCACCATCTTGGTTCACCATTGGTGTTTTATAGTGAGAGCAATGAGAAATGAAACTTGACTGTTTGAAATCATGTCAGGGATATATGAAGTTTATTTTTCTCTTCTTAAAGTAGAGTAGATCAGAACATCTTTATTTAAATGTGATCATAAATGTAGAACACTTCACAAACTTTAAACTGTTATGATGAAGTAATATCTATTATATAGCAACTGGTTGCAGATGAGAAATAAAGAAGGAATGATCAATGGGAATAGTTCCTGGACCTAACAAGAACATATGAGATCCCATGAAATGGTACAAGTGTTGACTTTGGAAAAAAAAAACACCAAAAAATGGCCACTTCCTCCTCAGAAATAGGAGTATAGGAAGGGAAGACATACGATGATGTGATGGGAATTTTATCTTGTGGAAAAGATGAGATAAAAGAGTACATGATAAGCAGACTTGAATTTCTCAACAAAAGAATATGCTATGGCAGCTATTGAGAGAGAGAGAGTAGATTAAAGAGAGAAGAGAGTAATAAATTATAATAACTGCTGAAATAGTCAATCAAGGAATAATAAAACTTTTGTTTTATAAGATTCAGGGCTTACCTTAGTTTACATGGCACAAATTTGTATATAGTATGTTGATATTGTTTCCTCCAGTTTTTGGCAGCTTGAATATAGGGAAAATATGAGGCTGGTGAGGGTAAGTTATGTTGCTGGCTTGAAAGTATGTGAATTGTGGGAAGTAGGGAAGTCAAGAAGAGAAGAAATGGCAAAATAGAATTAGTAAACAGTAAAACTATATGCTCAAAACTGTTGAAAGAAGAAAGGCAAGCCATCATAAGACTGTAGATAAGGAATTGAGGAATGAATGGAAGATATGAATATTTTGACATAAAACATGAACATGTTTAGAAATAGGAAAAGGAAAGTTAAAAATGCAGGAGATTTTTTTACTAGAAAGGAGAATTTAGGAATTGAGCATTACGAAATGACACAGTGAAGCTGTATTGGGAGAGAAAGAGAGGGAGGAAGGAAAAGAAAGAGAGAGAGAGAGAAGGAGAGAAAGAGAGAGAGTGAGAATCACAGGACTAGAAATAGATACACATCATTAGTCTAGGTTACTGAGAAAATTGAAGTTTTGGATCATTTGAGTTGAAGAGTTCTGTGCTGGAGTAGATCTAAGGTCAATCAAATGTCTCCAAATATCATAAGCTCTCAAGGGGGGAAAACCACTAGGCTGGCTAAAGATGAGTTACTTCTATAACTTAGGAAAAGCAGAGTGGATTAGTTTCTATAACAATAATTTTTTGAGACAAATACCTGTTGGTGGTCCTTCACTTCCAGGCTAGACAAGATAGGAAGAACAAGGTTGTTTTTCTTTTTTTCCTCATTTCTTTTATATTTTTGTTTGTAGTGGAATGACCTGGAATACAGTAGAAAATTTCCATGACAATAATTATTATAGTTATGATAATGAGTGATCCTATACTTCCAGTCTGGAAAAGATAGGGGGAACCAATCAAAAAATAAATAATGCAGGGTGTAACACCAATCACCTGCAGCTCTCCTGAGGACTGCTGCTGGGAATAACTTTAAGGATCTAATCTCATAGTGTAGTGAACACTTGTAATGGTAATTAATTTAAATTTGAAGACCCCTTATTTTGTTATGTCAAGTAAGCAGGTACTTAGTGCTTAATAACTAAGGGCTAGGTACCTCTGTGAAAGAAAGAGAAGGTGTGAACTCTGTCTCCTGTTGCTGACATAACAGGAAGGGTTTGACTGAAACAGGAAGCCTGTGTGTGTGTGTGTGTGTGTGTGTGTGTGTGTGTGTGTGTGTGTGTGTGTATAAGAAGAACCTGAGAGAGAGGAAGTTAGAATCAATAATTTTTACTCCTGGGTGGAGGAAGTAGAATTATCCCAGTATCTGAGAGCTGGGCTGCTGCTGGACTGAGAAGTGAGTTGGAGTTTTCTATGAGACCAGAATCTGGTGAAGGCTAGAGTTGCTGTGGAGAAGGCTGCCTGGAAGGCTGAGGTTTTTTCTGGGTCCTAAAGCCAGCTGAACTTCTGGAGGACTGAAGAAGCATGACCAGGATTAGACTTTGTTTGTTTGTGGCTTGGTTGATCCTTGAGTTCCTAGAAATAGCAGTGGTAAAGGTTTTGAGGTGTGCTGGACCCTGTGAACTTCAGTGCGTACCAGGAACTGCCAGAGGACTGGACAAGGACCTGGGAGCTGTCAGCCTCTGAATCCAGGTGACTGGTGGATTCAGGTATGAGCTGGGACAATGGAAGGGGATCCAGGGAATCTGAGAGTCCACCCCAAGTCAAGATGAAGAAAAGGCCCCTCCTTGGATGTTGAATGTATGATGCAATTAGAGTTTACTATACACCAAGGGGTGTAGGGTTTTTGTAATTTTCTAATGATTGTATTTAGTGATTAACGATACTTAGTGACTAATTGCTAGATAAGTGACAGATTAAGTTAACCTATCATTGCCCCATGGGTGGAAGACGGACTTATATTGTGAAATGATTGAATGATTAAGTAAGGAGGCAAGCCTCCTTAGGGATACCAGATGGTTATTCTTTTGTTCTTTGTTCTAAATACTGGGACCACTTTGGTGAAAACTATGTGGCCATTTTAATGTTAAGCTGTTGTGAACATTATATTGTGATCAGATGTAATACTGTGAATATTATATTGTGATTTGTTTTGAATGTTTGCCTTGGTTTGGTGTGGGAATGAATGGAATGTTCATTATAATGTCTAATCAGAACCTTAAAAGCTGTTCACAGTAGCATTCTTTTGGGAAGCTGCTTGTGCATGGCATTACAACTCTCTATTTATTCAGCAACAAACTAAACCAAAACATTCGAGAAACTAATACACAACATTCACAACAATATAATATAGCAACTTATTACTAAGGAGGCCACATAATCTTAAACAAAACACATCATTCAGTAAGTTACAATGTCCTCAGTCAGTACAGAGTGTCCAAGTAAAGTCTTCTTTCATCTGGACTGGAGGCTGGCTTCTAAAACCCACAGCTTCTCCTCCACGGACTGATTGCTCCCAGCTCTTGCCTGGATTCACCCAACTCTTGCCTAGACTACACTGGACTCACACATAGGCAGCTCTCTGATCCT
>JAQQSU010010821.1:0-12329 GCA_028627135.1 Pseudochirops cupreus | reverse complement strand
AAATACAAGAAGCATGAGAACGTAAACATGGAAAAGAAATCATAAGGAACTTATCAAAGTTGAACTATTTACATGCCAACATGGAAAAGTGACAATTGTAACTGATGAAACTTTTCTCAGTATGAGGGTAGGTGAAGGGAATACAAATGTATATATACATATACATACACATATGTCTATATAGGAGGGTTTATATATGCATATGAATACATATCATAGTATGTGTATATATGAGTACATAGAGGGCACAAGATAAATTGAATAGGAAGGGACGATACTCTAAAAGGTGAAATTCTGAGGTGGGAAAGGATTAGAATGAGAGGAGACAGGGAAAGACAGAATTAGGTTAATCATCTCATATAGAAGAGGCAAAGGATAATGGTTACAATGGAGGGGAAGAACAGGAAGGCAAAAGGGAAAGGGTCAACCTTACTCTCATTGAATATGTCTCAGGGAAGGAATGACAAACTCTAAACTGGGTACCTTTCCACACAGGAGAGTAGGGGGGATGGGCATGAGAGGTGGGATGATGGATGGGAGGGCAGGGTGGGAGGGAGGGTTGCTGAAAGTACACACTACTGTAAAGCGACAGGGACAGGGACAGGGTAGAGAATAGAATGGGGGGGGGCGGGATAGGAAGGAGGGTCATACAATCAGTGTCTCACAATATGCCCACTGTGGAGATGTTCTGCATAATTACACATGTACAGCCTGGATTTAATTGCTTGTCCTTCCAGTGGGGGTGGGTGACAAGGGAGGAAGGGAAAGAATCTAGAATTAAAAGTTCTATAATCAATTGTTGTATTATTAATCTTATTATTATTATTAATTACATCCAACTTGGAATTAAGATATACAGGCACTGGGGTAGGGAGATCCATTCTGCCCTAGCAGAAAGTCAGAGGGGCGAGGGGGAGGACTTAGTAAAGAACAGATTAGAGGAGGGGTTATACAAAGGGATGTCTGTTTTGAGGTGCTGGGTAGGGGAAAGATGGAGAGAAAATTTGTAACTAATAATCTCATGGAAATGAATGATGTAAACAAGAAAATAAATAAATTAATTTATTTTAATTTTAAAAAATGATAATATTAAGTACCTTTTTTTGACACATCTTATACACCTCTTCAGTTGGAATACCATCTATTCTTCTAAAATCCACCACTGCTCTCAATAGAGCAGTAAACAATTCTCTTCTTGCCAATCTATTTTGTCTTTGAATCCACTGCATATTTATTCTTCTCTCTCAAGGAAATTTATCTCTTCCCCATTCCCCTAAATCACTTAATTGTGAAATCTAATCCGGTACCTCTGAAAGAGGGTCCTCTATTTCCCTAATAGAGTCAGAATTAGATGCTCATAAGCAGGAGGAGCCATCTTCACTATGATATTTCTATGAGGAACCCCTGGGGGGCTATCATGATATGCATTTGCATCTCCAACCATGATAGCACTTTTCATTACCTCTTCCTTGAGCTTTCTTATTCAGTCTGCAACTGAGTACCAGGTCTGTCTCCACCAGGCCACATAGAATCAGTAGGATATTACCTATTATTTCAATTTCTATTTTGCCTCTGGTTCTGAAATATCAGGGCAATTTTCCCTGAGAATTTCTTGAAGGATGATTTCAAGGTTCTTATTTTGATCATGGCTTTAAGGTAGTCCAATAATTTTTAAATTGTCTCTCCAGGATCTATTTTCCACATCGGTGATTTTTTTCAAGGAGATGTTTCACATTGCCTTCTATTTTTTCACTTGTTTGGATCTGTTTTATAGTATCCTGATTTCTCATAAAGTCTTTTGCTTCCATTTTCTCCACTCTAATTCGGAAGGAATTATTCTCTTCAGTGAGCTTTTGAGATTCTTTTTCCATCTGGCAAATTTGGCTTTTTAAGGCATTCTTCTCCTCCTTGGCTTTTTGGGCCTCTTTTGCCATTTGAGTTAATCTATTTTTTAAGGTGTTATTTTCTTTAGTCAGATTGTTGACTCTCTTTTCATGATTTTCTTATCTTTCTCATTTCTCTTCCCAATTTTTCCTCCACTTATCTTACTTGTTTTTCAAAATCCTTTTTAAGCTCCTCCATGACCTGTAACCAATTTACATTTTTCTTGGAAGCTTTTGGTACAGGAGTTCTGACTGTGTTGTCTTCCTCCTGTTCCATGCTTTGATCCTTTTTGTCCCCAAAATGGAAGCTAAAGTTGGGTTGCTGTTTTTGTTTTTCTTCCATTGCCTTCTCATGTTGCCAGTCAATTACTTAATTTTTGGGCTCAGTTGAACTCTGCTTTCAGAGGGGAGAGCTTTGTAATAAATTGCTGGGGTTTTCACAGCTGTGGGTGCTATCAGGATGCCACTGTCTCTGCAGCCACCACCAGCTTTGGCTCAGTGAAAATGCACCTCATTACCACTACCCAAGACCATGATCCTGAGGCAGGCAGCTGAAAGCAAGAGCACTTAGCCTCTGCATGATCACTTGGCTCCCTGCAATCTGCAGGCTGGGAGCTCTGAAGCAGCCACACGGAGGAAGCTACAGGGGCTGCTGCACCACTTCTTGCCCTTGGGGCAGTTGGCCGGACCCACTCCTTTCCCCTAATTTAGCTGAGTTCCACTTACCTTTCACTTTGTCCTTGTTTCTTATGGGTTGATAATTCTGGAAACTGCCACAGCCGCTGGTAATCTGCTCTCCTGAAAGCTCCAGCTCCAGCTTGTCCTGGCTGCCCTTGGGCTAACACTGGGTTTCATTCTGTAATGGTTTCAGCTCCCAGCACACTGCAATGAACCCTTCCTGTCTACCTGCTGAGCTGCCTTCAGCAGGAGCCTTGTTTTTCTGTCATTTTGTGGGTTGTGGAGTTCTAAAATTTTTTGAGTCATATTTTATAGGTATTTGAGATGGTTATGGGGGGACCTCCTGGAGTTCTTCTGCTTCTATGCTGCCATCTTGGCTCTGCCCCCAATTACTTTACTTTTGAGCTCTTTGCCATGGTAGAACTCTGCCTCCAGAGTGGAGAGAACCATGTCCCAAATCACTGAGGTTTTCACAAATGTTGTCAGAGGAGGTCACCCTCTCTAGGCACCACAAGCTCTGGCACATTGATATTCCTCATCCCAGTACCTCCGCCCAAGAATGAGACCCAGATCCACCAGGTCAAAGCAAGAGTGATTATCCTCTGAGTGGTGGCTTGGTTCTCCTATGATCTGCAAGCCAGGAACTCCAGAGTCAGCCTCGTGGCAGCAGCTGCAGCTGCTGTTCCTCCTCCACCTCTCTGGTGCAGCTTTGCTCTTCTGTCACCCAGTTCCAACAAAGTTCTACATTGACTTTCTCTTTGGTGTTTATGGGTTGAGAAGTCTAGAAACCACCACAGCTGCTTGTGATTCATTCTCCTGAAATCTGCTCTGGCTTGTATGGGCTGCTGATTGGGGCCACCCCAAGTCTGGACCCAGGCAGCTCATGCAGGATTGTTCTCAGCTTCCAGCAAGGTGTAATAGACCCTTCCTGTTGGCCTGCCAGGCTGCTTTCAGTGGGAGATTTGCTTCTTTCTGTCACTTTGTGGATTCTGTAGCTCTAAAATTTGTTTAGAGACATATTTTACAGGTATCATAGGTGGTTGGTACATGAGCTCATGCCATATTTTTGCTTTTACTCCCCCATTTTGGCCACTGCCCCCTCAACTTCTTGTGGTGTTACTTTAAAGTTGATTGGAGGAGAATGATGAAAAACCTTGGCTATAGTGCTTTCTCCATAGTACCTTCTTCACTCTGCCCCTGAAAGTCTCATGAAGGACTTCTCTGGAGCTGGAGTCTGGGAGTCCAGGAATCAAATCAACCTGACTTTTCCCCTACATATTTTAAGAGATAAGAAATGTATGGATACCAGAGGGACAATCAGTAAATCAGTCAACAAATATTTATTAAGCACTTACACTTATTCAGAATTTGCAGAAGTCATGTCCAAAGTTTAGAAAACCTAAAATTTATTCTTTTGATTTTTTGTTCTTTTATGCTTTGTGTTCTAAAATGTGCTCAATGGAGCAATTATCTTGATATCTTTGTGTCAAATGACACTGGTGCCAATAAAGGTCACCTAGCTATGAATGAACTATTTTCCTTTTAGTGGTATTTGCTTCTCAGTGATATTTAATAACTCAGTGGAAGATTGTATCAAACTACCTCCTGAGGTTGAGCTCTGATAAAGAATATTATAGGAGAGACCAAGGCAGGATTGGTAATAATATATTATCAATGTTATTGTAACATAATGTTGGTCAGGAAACTTTATGTGTGGTGTGCCTATTTATAGATTGATAGAGAAGTCAATTCATGAGTGGACAGAATTATTCCTTCAATATGTATTACATCTTAATTTTACAGAGCACTTTCTTTGTAACAACATTGGGAGGTTTGTAATACAAGCAATATTATATCCATTTTATAGATGATGAAACCGCATTAAAGTGTATCTGGCCCTCATTCAACTTCTTAATGGTTTATATAAGGGCATATGCAATGGACCCCCGTGATTCCGTGTGCAATAAATATTACCCACTGTGTTAGCACTTCAAAGAGACAGAGAAGCAAATGACTCATCACATTACAAAATAAAGGCATGATACTTATCCTATTTAGCCACAGAGAACAGAATAAGAAGAAATAGATGGGTGTAAATAAGCAACAATTAAGGGTAATTGTAATGAAAGTCTTCAAAATAAAGCAGTCCCAAAGTGTTGATAGATGATATGCCTGTTTTCATAGGTGATGGCTTAATCCTTACAGGTTTCCTTTTTAAATTTTTTTTTGTTATTGCATATTTGATAAACTTCAACATTTTCTTATACACAGAAGAAAAAAGGAATTATAGATAATGTCATAAATCTTCATATATTTTTAAACATATGGGTGGGTGTATCTATCTATCTGTCTATCTATCTATCATTTATCTATCTATCAATGTTCCAACATTACACCTTTCTTATCTATGCCTCCTTCTGGACTTCCTTTTGTTATCTTCCATGCACTATTTAAATATTTCATTTACATTTTTCTTTTTCTTAATTTTTTTTTCTCATAACATTATCACTAGGCCCTGCCAAGTCCCAGAACCTTTCCTTCCTGCCCAAAAGAAAACACATCATTATAACAAATAAGTAGTCAAGCAAACAAATTTACATAATGATTATGTCTGAAAACACGCCTCATTCTTCACCTCTTGACCATCATTTTTCTGCTAAAAGTTGGGAGGTACATTTCTTAATCATTCTTCTAAAGTACTGATTGGCCCCTGCATTGCTCAGAGGTAATTCTTTGAAGTCATTTTTCTTTTTGTTGTTTCAGTCATTCTATAAATTATTCTCTAGGTTCTGCTCACTTCACTCTGCTTATATACAAGTACTTCTACCCTCCTCTGAATCTGTCCCTCTTATCTATGATACATTTTAAACATATGACAGTCTATTTTAAAATTTATTTTATAGTCTCATCTCTTGCTTCTCTCACATAATTTATGTTTAAATGAAACAAGCCTACTTTGACTTCATGATCCACTGGACTCTTCCTGCTCTCTTGGCTGAATGTTTTCTGTTCAAACCATCTTCTATGCCTGTAATAGACTTCCCCAACTCCCACTCCAATCTCTTTCTTTCAAAGCTCTTCCTTTATGGCTGGACTTATCTGTGGCTTCACCTTTTTCTTGAAGCCTTTTATGAATACAACTCATTCCTAAATTTTTGTAGCATTAGCTCTTCAGAAAAATGAACTAATCAAAGCTTTTCTAGGTAAGTCTCAGGGTTAAATTTAAGTGACTTTCCTTTGTTTTCTTTTTCATTTGGATCTTAATGATCTACCTAGAGGAAATGTGTGAAGTGACAAATGGGATAGATTTTAGCTCTGAAGATGTGGGTTCGTTTCCTCACAAGTAGTCCTAACAACTATAAATTGTAAAATTTTGGGCAAGTCACTTAGCTTCTCAAGCCTCATCTGTAGAACACTTAAATGATTTTATGATTGCTTTAATTGAGAGAATTCTATAATTCTTAAACAATGCAAAATCATTTTTAGAGGCAATTAGGGTTAACTGACTTGTCCAGGGTCACAGAAATTGTAAGGGTTTGAGGCCAAATTTGAACTCAGGTCTTCCTAGCTCCAGGGCCAGCACCCTATACACTATACAACCTAGCTGCTCCAGTGTAAAATCTTTTTAATATTGTCACTTTGTTGTACAATTTGAGGTCTGGTGCTGCTTGACTGCCTTCCTTAGCACTCTTTTCTCCTCATTTCTTCCTGTGAGGTTTTTGACCTTTTGCAAATCCAGATCCATTTCATTACTATTTTTTCTAAGTTTGTCAATTAATAGTTTGGTAATGTCATTGTCATTAAACAAGTAAATTAATTTCTTCTTTTATTTTGACATTTATACTTTGGTTTTTCTCTTTTTTTTTCTTTGATAAATAAAAATGAATAATTCCAGGGACATCAAAGACTAAATCCAGAGACTTAGGGAAGGAAACACTATCCCTCAGGCTATTGTAATAGCCCAAGCTTGAAGAAATAGAAGCCTGTGCCAAGTTGATGGTAGTGTCAGAGTACATGTGGGAACATATACAAGAGATATCATAAAAGTAAATTTGTCATGCCTTAGCAACATATTTAATATAGTAGATGAAAAAGAGGGAGGAGCTGAAAATGACACTTAAAATGTGAGCCAGAGTGGGAGGACGGTGTTGCCCTCCAATAATAGTAAGAAAGTAAGAAAGAAGTAAGGATTTTGGGGAAAATATAGTGAGTTTGTTTTTTTTTTTAATATATTGAGTTTAAGGTATCTATAGAACATCTAGTTAGAGATGTCTGATAAATAGGTATGTGAGACTGGAGTTCAAGAAAGAGGTCAGAACTAGATAAATAGATATGAAAATTATCTTCACAGAAATGATAATTGAATCTATATTATCTGATAAAACCTCTGAATAAATATTATAGACGGACATGAGAATAGAGCCCTGGAGAGAACCCTGGGGAAAATTAGCATTGGTGGGCAAGAACTGGATAAAGATCCAGCAAAAGAAATTGTGAAGGAATGGAAAAATAAAGTAAGAGAATAACTGAGAGAGGAGTGACACAAAAGCCTAGAGAAAACAAACTATTCAGGAGAAGATGTTGATCAACATTGTCAAATGTTGCAAAGAGGCAAAGAAGGATGAGGACTAAGGCCATTAAATTTGGTGGAGACATAGGCATATTTGTAGGCAGTAGGAAAAGAGCCAATAGAAAAGGAGAGACTGATGATAAAAGAAAAAGCCAAGATAATAAAGGGGGCACACTACTTGAGAAGACTTAATGGATTGAGATCACTTGTATATATGGAGGATTGCCTTTGCAATAGCAGTTCTATTTGTGGTGGCAAAGATCTGGAAGTCAAGGGGATGCCCATCAGTTGGGGAATGGCTAAACAAGTTGTTGTATATGAATATAATGGAATACTACTGTGCTATAAGAAATGAGGAGCAGATGGACTTCATAATAACTTGGAGAGATGTATACAAACTGATGCTGAGTGATGAAAGCAGAACCAGGAGTACTTTGTACATGATTATAGACACATCATATATGTGATGACTAACTTTGATAGACTGGACTCCTCTCAGCAATACAAAGTTAGAAGACAACTACAAAAGATTCATGATGGAAAGGGATATCCACATCCAGAGAAGGAACTACAGAGTCTGCAGATTGAAGCAAACCATTTGCTCTCTGTCATTTGTGTTGTGTTTTTTGTTTGTATGTTTTATGCCTTCTTTCTCATTGCTTAGCCCATCGGTTATAATCCTTTATGATATGACTAACATTCAACATGAGGGTATTTATAAAATCTATATTTGATTACTTGCCACTATGGAAGGGGAGGGAGGAGGAGAGGGAAGGGGAGAAAAGTAGTAACTTAAGAGATTGTGGAACTGAATGTTGTAAACTAAAAGTAAATAAATAATTTTTTTTTAAAAAAGAAAGAATCATTTAGTTATGTGAAATGGGGGTGAAGCAGTAACTACCAGGGGAAGCCATCTGTTTCATGTGAAATGAGGAGGTGAACAAAGAGATTTCTTAACTAGTGGACTAATTTTTCTTCAATGAAATATTAGCTAAGGTTCTCAAAGAATAGTGTGGGGGAGCAAGAAAGCTATGGAGGGATGAAAAAGAAGTGAAAAAGTCACTTAGGGGAATGGGATATTGAATTGGTTATGGATGTTTACAATGATTGCCTCATAGTAGTGAAAGTCCAGTTGAGGCTACATAACTTAAATTTATAATGGAACTGCTCTACACAATAAAAATCTACATAGTAAAAGCAGTATTGTAAAGATAATCAATTGTGAAAAACTTACTAACTCTGATCAATGCAACCTTCAAAGAACTCATGATGTAAAACACTATCTGCCTCCAAATTGACAACTGATTTGACTAAGGGGGCAGATTGAAATATATTTTCTCCCTTTATTT
The DNA here is from genome assembly GCA_028627135.1 of Pseudochirops cupreus. NCBI lineage: Eukaryota > Metazoa > Chordata > Mammalia > Diprotodontia > Pseudocheiridae > Pseudochirops > Pseudochirops cupreus. The sequence continues at coordinate 3,849 of JAQQSU010010821.1, read as the reverse complement.
TTCTTATTTCTGACTTCCCCTGATCCTCACCCAGGAATGTGGCTAATGTGGAAAAATGTTTTGCATGTATTCATTTGTATATTAAATATCATATTTCCTGACTTCTCAATATTGAGGAAAGAGGTTGGGGGGAGGGAGAGAATTTGTAATGGAAAATAAAAATAAAATAAATATTAAAAGGTGCTATTATATTATTTTGTTGTATATGAGACCTTTCTTTTTATTGTTGACTTTTTTTGCCTTATATAGTTGGAAATTAGACCACTCATTCAAAAAGAACATATATTTTAGGCACTTTAAAAGAATATTTCAAAAGTGTTTTCCATAATATTTTGATCACCCATACCTTTGACAACAGTGCATTGGTATATCTATAACCCATTTTGTTGATAATCCATCTTGTTGATATATAATCTATTTGTTGTGAATTCCATAATCCATCAAATATTGACTATTCTTATCTTTCCCAATTTTCTTTCTGTGTGGTTAAACTCCAGAGTTAATTTGATTTCCACTGTTCTTAGTATTAGTGATTTGTGGAAAGTTTTCTTTTAGTTATTAAAAGCTTATGACTTGAAATCTCCCCAAGCCTTCCAAATATTTGCAAAAATGACTCTAAATAAATTCTAGAGCAGCAGAACCCACAAAAAGGCAGTGTAAAATAAACTTCCAGCCCAAGATAATCCAGAAGGTTGACAAGAAAGGTCTGATCCACCAGTTTGAGAGAAGAGTGCATTCCTTGTGCGCCATGCAAACACAGATAGGCCAGAGCAGGGCTCAGAGGACTGAATCATTGGCAGCTGCAGCAGTTTCCAGACTTCTCAACACCAAAACACCAAAGACAATCTAGAACAGTGGTTCTCAACCTTCCTAATACCAGGACTCTTTAATAGTGGGTGTGTCTGCATGTAGGCGGACCAGCCTGGAGACAGATAGAGGAGGTTGCTAAGACCATTGGAAATACTTGTTTTCTGGTGGTCTTAGGCAACCCCTGTAACCCCTTTGAAAGGGTCATTCCACCCCAAAGGCATTTCAACCCACAGGTTGAGAACTGCTGACCTAGAAGGTCAGGAGGAAAAGTCTGTTGGATCTGTGTGAGAGAGTAGTGTAGTCTGGTCCTAGCCTTGGGGCAGAGCAGCAGATGTGGCAATGGCTACTTTTGGAGCTCATAGTCCACAGACAGTGGGGGGGGGGGGCGGATCAAGAAACTGATCAGAGGGGGATTGTAGAGATCTCCTTGAAGGATTCTCTTGCTTTGCCCATACTTTGATCTGGGTTGCAGTTCTGGGTGGTGGTTGTGGGGAGAGGAAAAGTGCTAGTGTGGAGGAGCTGCTTGTGCTGGTAGTAAAGAGAGAATCCTCCTCACAGTTACAAGGCAAAAAAGAGTGCTTGTGGTCACTCACATACCAGACCACAGGTCAGGAGAGGAGTAAACACCTATCATTTGATCATACTATCTTGGAACAGCTGGAAATTTGCAGTTCCCTAGAAATATCTCTGAAAATATCTCCATAAAACCCCTGAAGCTTGGGACGGTATACCCTCTACTTAACAAAGAGTTCAAAAGTCAAGTAATTGGATGAAGAAATGAGCAAACAATATGAAAAAAAAATCAGACTATAGAATCTAACTTTGGTGAGAAGGAAGATCAAAAGATACAACCAGAAGAATATAACAAGTCAAAGCTCCTACATCAAGAGCCTCCAAGAAAAAAATATGCATTGGTTGCAGGCCATGGAAGAGCTCAAAAGGAATTTTGAAAATCAAGTAAGAGAAGTAGAGGAAAAATCAGGAAGAGAAATGGCAGTGATGCAAGAAAATCCTGAAAAAAGATTCAGCAGCTTGCTAAAGGAGACACAAAAAATGTTGAAGAAAATATCTTAAAAATAGACTAAGCCAAATGGCAAAAGAGGTCCGAAAAATCAATGAGAAGGATGCCTTGAAAAAAAGAATTAGCCAAATGGAAAAGGAGGTCCAAAAGCTCACTGAGGAAAGTAATTCTTTAAAAATTAGAATGAATACTGATAAGTGGTCAGAGCATATGAATGGGCAGTTTTAAGAGGAAGAAATGAAAGATATCTATAAACATATAAAAATGCTCTATATCACTATTAATTAGAGAAATTCAAATCAAAGCAACTCAGGTACCACATCTCACCAGTCAGATTGGCTAACATGACAAAACAGGAAAATGATAAATGCTGGAGATGTAGGAAAATTTGGAAAATGCATTATTGGTGGAGTTGTGATCTGATCCAGCCATTACGGAGAGCAATTTGGAACTATACTCAGTGCTATAAAAATGTGCATACCCTTTGAACCAGCAATTCCCCTTCTAGGGTTGTATCCTAAAGAGATCATACAAATAAGAAAAGGACCCATATGTACAAAAATATTTGTAGCAGCTCTTTTTGTGGTTGCAAAGAACTGGAAATCAAGGGGATGCCCCCTTGAATTGGGGAATGGCCAAATGAGTTGTAGTATATGAATCTAATGGAATACTACTGTGCTTTAAGAAATGAAGAGCAGACAGATTTCATAATAACCTGGAGAGTCTTATATAAATTGATGCTGAGTGATGGGAGAAGAACCAGGACAATATCGCACATAATTACAGACATATTGTATCTGCGATGACTAACTTTGATAGACTGGGCTCTTCTCAGCAATACAATGTTATAAGACAACTCCAAAGGACTAATGATGGAAAAGGTTATCCACATCCAGAGAAAGAATTACAGAATCTGAATGCAGATTGAAGTAAAAATACTTGCTCTCTCTTTTTCGTTTTGTTTTGTTTCTTTTTCCTTGTTGTTCATTCCATTGGTTATAATTCTTCTTTAAAACTTGACTAATGTTTAATATGAAAGTAAATGCAAAATCTATATCAAATTCCATGCCCCCACAGTGGGGGAGTGGGAAGGAAAAGAAGAGGGAGAAAATTTGGAAGTCAAAAACTTCTGCAACTGAATGTTATAAACTAAAAGCAAGTAAATTTAAAAAAAGAAAAATACAAATTATCAGAAAAAAATTATAATGTAGCAAACAGAAGCTAATGACTTTATAAGAAATCAAGAAATTAAAAAATGAAACCAAAAGAGGGGAAAAAACAGAAGACCACTGACCTGGAAAATAGATCCCAGAGACATAATTTAAAAAATTATTGGACTACCTGAAAGCCATGATTAAAAACAGAACCTAGAAATCATCCTTTAAAAATTCTCAAAGAAAATTGTCCTGATATTTTAGAGCCAGAGGGCAAAATAGAAATGGAAAGAATTCACCAATCACCTCTTGAAAAAATTCCAAAAAGAGAACTCCTAGGAATGTTATAGCCAGCTTCCAGAGCCCCAGTTCAAGGAGAAAATATTACAAGCAGTCAGGAAGAAACAATTTGAATATTGTGGAAACACCAGATCTAGTGGCCTCTAAATTAAGGGATTGAAAGGCTTGGAATATGATATTCTGGAGGTCAAAGGAGCTAGGATTAAAACCAAGAATCACCTACCCAGAAAAACTGAATAATTTTTCAGGGAAAAATATGGTCATTCAATGAAATACAGGACTTTCAAGCATTCTTGATGAAAAAACCAGAGTTGAATAGAAAATTTGACATCCAAATACAAGAAGCAAGAGAAGCATGAGAAGGTAAAGAGGGAAAAGATATCATGAAGAACTTATCAAAGTTGAACTATTTACATTCCTACATGGAAAATGATAATTGTAACTTATGGAACTTTTCTCAGTATGAGTATAGTTGAAGGGAATATAAATGTATATATATGTATACATATATATATATATATATATATATATATATATATATATATATATATATATATATATATA
>JAQQSU010010820.1:0-12330 GCA_028627135.1 Pseudochirops cupreus | reverse complement strand
GTTTTGGAGTTCTAGGGTTGGTTTAGAGTCCTATTTTATGGGTATTTTGGGGTGGCTATGTGAGAGCTGCGATATGTTGCTGCTGCTACACCGCCATCTTGGCTCCGCCCTCCCCACCTGTGAGTTTAAAGATGTATCACTGTAAAGTACATGGGGCTGATGATTAAGTTCATGGTTGAAGCAACACCCACCATCTTTTTTTTTCTCCCACATTTTCTCTTTCTTAACTATTGCAACAAAAATTTCTTATGCACTTAGAAAAATTAAAAGTTACTTTTTGAATTATAAACATTTCCACAGGGCAATGAAATCATACCTTTATGGTACAGTGGATAGAATGTTGAGTCTGGAGTCATGAAGACCCAAGTTCAGTTATGACTTCAGACCCTGACTAGCTCTGTGATCCTAAGCAAGTCACTTAACCTCTGTGGAGGAGAAAGTGAGACTGGTGACCTTGCACAGCCCTCCCTCACTCAAATTAAAGTCTACTGCAAGTCATGTCATCATCTCCATCATGTCAAGGTCATCTTCTAGAACAAAGGACAAATACAACCTGCCTGTTTCAGTTTCCTGATCTGTAATATGGGGATGATAATAGCATCTATCTCCCAGGGTAGTTGTGAGCATAAGATGAGATAATACTAATATAACACCTTGAAAATCTTTAAGTTCTCTGTAAATGTGTTATGATTATTAATATTATCATAATATCTGATTCCTTACATCTTATACTTGTTGCAGTGAAGCATTTGAAAGATTTTTTTATTTGCACCCCAAGTACTCACTATAAAATAGGTACTGAATCAATGTTTTACTGATCAATTGTTATTTAATAGATTATGATTTTTTTTGACACTTAGGTGGTGGTAATAATATTAATAATAATGCATTGTGGGGCCATATAGTGTAGTGGACAAAAAGCCAGCCTGTTATCCGGGGAGATATAGATTTAAGTTCTGCCACCAATCATGTACTCATTTGTGGGACCTTCCACAGGCTCCTTAAACTCTCTCAGTGCTCCAGGTAATTTACTAATTAATTGTAGAGAAAGTGAGGATTGCATTGAGAGAGGGAGTTTTCTTTTCTGGGAGTTCCTTAAGCCAGTGAAAGTAGCCTATCCCTCATAATGCCTTACATTTAAGTAGCTAGCACTTTCAACTTTTCAAAGTGTTCTGTACACTGTGGGCTCTTCATATGTGCTTGTTGGTAACATTTTCTGATTTGAGGCTTACAATGGTTTGTTTAGATAAGCACAGCAACACTATTATAGCATTATAGTTTAAGAAATTGAGGAATATAGGAATTGGTTGATTTTCTAATCTTTATATCTGGTTTATGGCAAAGGTTGAAACTGAACCCATTTCTGTTGCCTCCTAATCTACTCTGGGTACTTATTTCAAGCACTGAGACATAAATGATCATAAATCTATAAAATAGGACTTAAAATATTTCAACTACAGCTCCTCCCTCCAATAATCAGAGGGCAGGTAAATATGAATACCTAAAACAAATATTGCTAATGGACCAAGAAGTCATTCATGTGGCAGTCAAGGGCAAAGGGAGACAGTTCAACAAGACCCTCTCCCTCTCCCTCACTGTCTCCCCTTCTTTTCCCTCCTCTTTCCCTTTCTCTCTCCTTCTCTCCTCCTCTACCCCCTTCCTGTGTCTCTGTCTATCTCTGTCTCTCCCCCTTCTTCTGTTAATCTCCTTGAAGTCTGTAAACATTAAAGGACCAGAAAACTATAACTAAATGGAGCTGGAAAATATATGGCAAGCCCAGCCATGCATAGCTCTAGAAATCAAAATATATTTCTTTCAGAAGGGATAGTTGGTATTCAGAAGTGACACTTTTCTAGACATCAAAGGAAGAAAGAGGAAAAAAGCCCAAATCCCAAAACAAACTAATTGAATTATTTAATGCTTCTTAGTGAACCTATTTTGGCAATGCAGTCTGCTGAGGACCATTGCATAAATCTGTTATCGACAACAATAATTCAGTACAACTATATAGATATACAACTATATAGAGTGTAGAAAAATATTGAGATTGATCTCATAAGCTATATACTATAATTGGGTTCTTTGCTTTATAATCAGTATCTGCCAAACTTTACCTTTGCTTAATACTTTTAACTTTGAGTTTAGTAGCTATTCAGTGTTGAGAGATGAATGCCCGAAAATTTAAACCAAAGATTTCCAAAGCACCTTCAGTGTATAGTTTACTATGCTAGGTATATATAAGTTTAGAGAAAACACAGTCCTTGTCCTCAAGGAACTCTAAGACCTTGTAGGGCCAACACAGTATTCAAAGTGCCGACAGCAACAATGAATATGTCGGCATAGTTCTCAATTGCAAAATATAACAGACTCCCCATATAGAAGACAGAAGCAAAACATTCATTCAGACACCAGAGAGACAAATCCCAACACCAGGAAACCAAATCCATCATAGCAACAAAGAAGTTAATACACCATAGTACAACAAAGAGCCACACCATCCTTTAGCCTTTCCACAAAGAATCACAAGCCTAGCTAGCACAGCAAAGGGAAAACAAACACTTACAACCCTAGCTATCTCCTTGAGTGCATCCTTTCCTCCCTCTAGCTCTAACTGCTCTGACTCAGCCTTTTAGGGGGCAGGGAAGATCTTCAGATTCCCTTTGGCTTATTAAGTGGCAGGAAAGATCTTCAAATTCCTATTAACATTACAGACCTAAAAATATTATACACACAGATAACAATAGTATTGAATAATAAATGCTAAGTTCACCAAAGCAATCCACGGTGCTAATGAGTGCTAACGGAGGACTGAAGTGAGGTGATCATGATTAAGGAGAGGCACCAGAGAAGGCTTCCTGGGATTGGTGCAATTTGTGTTGCACTTTAAAGGATGGAAAAGTGAATGGGGAAGAGAAGAGAAAGGAATTCCAGGCAGAGAGAAGAACAGCATGAAAAAAATGTCACTGAGCCATGAAAGTATTAGGATATTTTAGGAGCACAGAGTGTAGGCCAATTTAGTTGGATTGAAGCGTTTATGGAAGTAAAAATCTTGAGATAAGACTGATGGTGGTAAGCATTAAATCCCAGGCAAATGTGTTTGAACTTTATTTGCTAGGCAATAAAAAGCCCTGAAATTATTTTTATTTTATTTTATTTTATTCATTCATTTATTGATTCATTGATTCATTCATCCATCCATCCATCTGTCTATCCATCCATCTCTCTATCTGTCTCTCTATCTCTTTCTCTCTATCTAGCAGGGGATAGACCACACCTAATTTCTACATAAGTAAGATTACTTTTGGTGGTCCTATGAAGGATGGATGGAAGAGAGTATAGAGGAGAGGTGGGATACCTATTAGAAGATTGTCGCAATAGTCTGACTGGGCTGTTAACAGTAGCTTGTACTGGGATATTAGCAGTGGAAATAGAAAAAAGAGAACAGGTGGGAGGGATATTGGGAAAGTGGAATTGACAGGCTATGGCAACTGATTAGATTTGAAAAAAAAATGAAGAAGGAAGAGATAAAGATAACACCAAAGTTTTGAACTTGGGAGAAGTTGCCATAGAAAAGGTTAATGTAAAGAAGGTTTAGGAACGAAGGTAAGAAGCTCTTTTTGAGATATTTTGAACTTAAAATTTTGATGTTAAGTATCGATGGAGATATTACATAGACAGTTCGATATGAGAGTCTGAAGCAAAAAATACTGGTCAGGACTAAAACTAAATGAGATAAGATTATATAGTAGGAGGTGGTCAATAATGTAAAATGCTGTAGATGAAAAGGATGGAAAAAGAGACCACTAGATGGGATCATTTGCTAATTAGGGAGTCTCTAGTGACCCTTGAGAGAATAGTTTCAGTTAAATAGTGAGCATGGAAACCAAATTATAAGGTGTGGGAGGAAAGTAGAGAAACTGGGTTTTGGGAAATGTTTCTATTTTCTATTTTATTTTGGCAATAAAAGATAAAAAATGTGGATGATAGCAGAATAGAGATTCCATAAACATTTGTTGGAAGGGTGCACTAACGGGTTAGTGAAAATGAGTTTGAATTCTGCTTCAGATCCTAACTGTGAGACCCCTGGGCAAGTCCCTTAACCTCTACTATTCTCAGTTTTCTTATTTATAGAGTGGGGATAATGATAGTATTTATCCTACAAGTTTGTTATGCAAAGAAAATGAGAACATTATATTTAAAATACTTTGCAAACCATAAAGCACCATACAAATGTTAGAGGATGACTGTTGTTATTATTATCTGCAAAGTGGAGACAATGGTACCCATAATACCCACCTCATAGGGTTGTTCTGAGGTTCAAATGAGACAATATATGTAAAGGACCTTTGCAAACCCTTAGAAGCACATGAAAGCATTGTTGATTATTGTTATTATTGATCAGAAAATATCTATTAAAATATCCATTATGTGCCCAGCGTGGTATATGATGGCCAAGAAGAACTCAACTTCATTTTTTCCTCATGAATATTTTATGGTTTATTTAGTAAGACAAAAATAACAGTAAAAAAAAGATCCTCAAACAATAGAATAAAATTAAACTATAAAATTAAATAAAGTAATTTGGTAATGTTGTAAGAAATTTAGCTATTCAGGGAGAACTCACTGAGGTCTGGCATAAGGCTTATGGAAAATTTTGGAGTTGATCTAGGCTAGGAAGAATGAATACTATTTGGAAAGTTGGAGTGGAGGAAGGAGAACATCATGGGAGGAGTGGGGGAGAAGGAAATAGTGGGATTCTGTGAACATGCAAGATTAGCTAGAATGGACAATCTATAGTAGAGAGTAATTTAAAATAAGGAGAGGAGCAGGAGGAAGGCCTGGGAGACTGATGATTAATATTTTTTTGAATTCCATATTCGCATTTCTTTTTGGCATATTAATAGCTTGCTTTACTTATTCAAGATGTCTTTTTGAGAACCTACTGTGTGCAAGGCAGGAGGCACCCTGAAAACATGGCAGATCTTTACAGAAGTTGCAAGATTGTTTTAAAAAGCAAAATAAACAGTCCTAATCAAAGTGTGGCAATAAATAATATTTAACAGATTTTTTTTCTCCTTTCAACTTCTTTCCCCTTCAGAACTTTTCTTCAAATGAGTTTGCTATATCAGTGATGGGAATGGAATTTACTTACTAAGGAAATCTTAATTGTATTACTCTTAATCACTGCGAATTGTTCAGTGAATTGCATCCTGATGAGGACAGAAATCCAGAAACTACTTCCTGTTGCTCTCTGATGAACTATCTATTGTTCATTCTTTTTCTCTACACCGACAGGCCCCCCCCCCCCCAACGGAACAAAACAAAACAAAAAATACTTTTCACCAGTCCCTTTCTCTGGTTATTAAGACTTCAGAGTAGTTCAGACCAAAGGGGAATGAAGACTTTGAAGGATTTATGATAGTAGACAAAAGGAGACAACAATTAATTACCAAACGAATACAATCTGTTGTCCTTTCCCTTAATTTTAAAATTACAATTCTCTCACTTCAAATAGGCTTTGATCTTTGACTACTCTTTGCAGAAATACAGTTTAGATAATTTGTGTCTAGCATATATCCTATTGATACAAAACTCAGGTGTACACACACCTACTTATTGGGTTAGCTTCATTTATCATTACCGGATTTTCTTGTCTAGCCTAGGGCTGGGTTGTAAGAGAGACAAAGTACTTCTACATATGATTTGCCCTGACAAATATTTCCTTCCATTATGGTACTCTATTCTTGTCCTTGAGGGTTTTTCAACTTTTTTAAAACTTCATTTGTGAAGCGTGTGTGTGTGTGTGCGCATGTGCATGTGCGTGTGCAAGTGTGCAGGTATATGAGCACCCGGATGTCTTTTGGTGTCTTTCCTATAGGACAAAGTATAAACTCCTTCATCCGACATTTCACAATCTAGCACCAACTTGTCCTTCCAGACTTATTCCATATCACTTCTCTCTATACAATCTTTGCTCCAGTCATACTAGTTGATATTCCTCCACAGGCTGCCTCCATGACTGCAATGTTCTTCTTCTTCCTCATCTCTTGGAATCTCTAACTCCATTTATTGCCACCATGTTGGGAAAAAAAAAACAAAACAAGCAAAGAAACAAAAATCCCAACCCAAAACCCAACCCCAAAACCCAAACCTTTCGTCATCTCTCCAGTTTTTAGTCTCCCTTCTCCATTATTTTCTTCTTGCTCCATATATAATTTTTGCTTTCTTGTGTATATAGTGTCTTGTCTTCCCCCCCCAATTCCCCTCCCCCCACCAGCCTCTATCCACAAGAATGAATATTTCTTCAGGGCAAGGGCTAGTTTCATGTTTGTATTGTTATCTAGGTGCTTGACACATAGGATCATAGATCCAAAGCTGAAAGTGAACCCAGAGGTAGTTGGATCCATCAGTTCTTAACATTTCTTGTGTCATAGACCCAGGGGATCAATAGTTTTATACTTTTTTTTCCTTCCATGTAAACAAAAAATTTTAATATCTGCTTTAAAAATTTTTTGAGTTCGGAACTCTCACCTTTCCTCTCTCCCTTTCCTCCTCCTTTCTGGAGATGGCAAGCAATTCGATACCTATACATTTGATATACATTATACATTACAAAATTAGCCATGTTGCAAAAGAAAGTGCAAACCAGAAAAAAATAATAAAGAAAGTAAAAAAAAGTATTCTTCAGTCTGCATTCAGACTCCATAAGTTCCTTCTCTGGAGGTGAATAGCGTTTTTTATCTTATGCACTGCGGAATTGTCTTGGATCACTGTATTGCTAAGAGTAGCTAAGTCCTTTACAGTTAGTCATTATACAATATTGCTGTTACTGTGTACGATGTTCTCCTGGTTCTGCTCACTTCGCTTTGCTTCAATTTGCATTGGTCTTTCCAGGTTTTTCCTGAAACCATTTCTTATAGCACAATAATACTCTACAATTACATACCACCAATTCTTCAGCCATTCTCCAATTCTCCCTCAATTTCCAAATCTTTGCTACCGCGGAAAGAACTATTTTGATTTTTTTTGGTAGATATATAGATCCCTTTCTTTTTTTTTTTCTTTTTGATGTCCTCGGGGTATAGACCTAGTTGTACATTGTTGGGTCAAAGGATATGCATAGTTTTATAGTCTTTTGGGCATGATTCCAAATTGCCCTCTAGAATGTTTGGATCAGTTCACAACTCTACCATCAGTACATTGTTGTCCCTGCAGCTTTGCAATGATAAGGTATATTTCTTTACACCAAGAAGTGCATGTTGGTAGCTTGATAACTAATCAACCATACATGAAGTGTGTACTTGGGGATGAGTAGGAAGAAGATAGAGGTTATAGAAATACTAGAGTCTTCCTGTAGTCCTAATTTTAAACATTCCAAATAATATCAAAACCCAATCTAACCCCCTTCTCCCACCAAATACATATATTTATTTCTTGTTGTGAATTGTCTAGAGTAAAATAACCAGGAAAACAAAACAAAAAACTTCCATGCCTCGAGTCTTCTGCTTTCTGGGCAGCATTTTTCTTCCTGTAGAGTGTAGACAATTAGGTTTATACACTTTGAGGAAGAAGCAAAAGGGGGAGACTTTGGGACCAATGGTCCTACATGTATAGGCCTGACCCAAGACTTATTTGCCCCAGGTGAATGAGCAAATGATTAATTTAAAATCTGATTTATCTTTTGCCTGAGATTTACATTTTGGGGGTTTCCCAAACTATGAGTTATGCTTCATGTATTTCCCCCCAGTAGCACTGACTTTTTTGACTTTAATTTTATCTTTACTGTTTCCACCAAGGTTGACCCCTGGTGCTTTTCTTCTTTTCCCTTCCTCTCTTCTTCTCTCTCCCTCTCTTTTTCCTCTTCTTCCCTTTCCCTCCTCTCTTCTTCTTCTCGTCCTCCTCCTCCCCTTCCTCTTCCCTCTCTCTTTAATTGATGAGGTCAATTGATTTAGTTCATTTGAAACAAGTATTTATAAACCTTATTATGTAGATATTATAAAGCTTCATACTTTTGGGGGAAATGTTTGAGCTTCTTTATGAAGTAACATAAAAAAACTTAGCAAAGAAATAGAATCAATTAATATTTATATTTTGAAGGAAAAGGGAAAAAAAACTTTATTCAATTAAAATGCACATTTCACTAAATTACATCCATTATTAACCTGCTGTCTATAAACAAAGGTAACACTCCTTATTTAACTTATTGCAATTTGCACCTTCCTGCAATTTCTCTACCCCTTTCAATTATTAGATTGAATTACTAGATTTTTCACCAATTATTATATTTTTCACATTACTAGAATATTGGATTCCTATAATCTGTTTAGTATTTTCCGCAGTTGACATGTATTCATGAAAATTGTTTGGTAAATAGCCATTATGAACCTAGGCCGAGATAGACCCCCTATGAGAGCTAATGAATACTTAACACATTTTTTAGAGAGCAAGGATCTCTATATAAGGTGTTAATAGGTACATAACAACTTTAGAGATGCTTCCTGGCCCAAACTGATGTGGAGGAGGGAATTGTAATGACTTTTTGAAATGGCTTTATTTTGTGTAGAAAGTGAGGAAAGTCTACCCATCTTAATTGAAATATACCTTATTATTATCACTATGCATATAAATTTTGATCACCTTATGATCTTTAGGTATTTGGTAGGTACTAAATTTTTGCAACATGCAGCATATTTACCATTTTCTTGAAAAATTAGCACAAAGCTAGATGTGGTACTATAAGTTTGTAATCCCTTCTATTAAGGGGCTAAAATCATTTGAGAGCTCTGGTTATGGTTGGCTATGCTGATCAAGTGTCCCAACTAAGTTCAGGGTTAACGTGACAGGTTCCACGTATGGGGTCACTAGGTTGCCTAGAGAAGGGCAAACTCACCAAATTGGAAACAGAGCAAGTCAAAGCTCTTGTGTAAATAAAAGTGGAAATGGGAATGATAAAATGGGAAATGGGAAAATACTTTCGACCTAGGTAAGGAGGGAGACCCAGTCTTTAAAAAGAAAATCAACATCAATCAGTAAATCTAGATTCCTTAAAGATGATTTTTTTGTAATTTCTGGAAGCAATGACTTGACTGTGTATTGAATAATTCTATAATTCTATAAACAAATCTGAATCATTGCTATTGGTTCAATACTTCTCTATCAACATATTGTTGATTGAATTCATGTGAATGATTCCCTTGGAGGCATTTTTGGTGCCATTCTTGGATTATAGCCAAGTCCATTTGTGGGTAAAATAATGTTTACATTTATTGATCCTAGTAGAATATGCTTGTTTTCAGCCTTAGCTATAATGGGTTGAAATACTGTCTCTTCTGGAAATATATCTTAACCCATTTACCTGAGAAATGATTAATTTCTTAGAATTGAATGAGAGAATTAGGATACAGATTCATCTTTTACAGCTTCACTGAAAGTATTTTCAGAACAATTCTAGTAGTACACAGGGAAGTGGAGGTGATTTGTAGTTCTTTTTAATTCTTCTGCTATGTCTCTGTTTTAAAAGCTTTTCCTTCCATGTAGTTTGGAGTTTGACTGTTTGATATGGTACCATCTATTAAAAATAGTGTTTATAAATTTTTTTTGAATCAACATTACATCCAGGCGACTATGGGGGTACAGTTAGACCTGTGATAATGCTGTAGTTCTAGTAGAGTTTATTTGTGAAATTCTTAAGGGCATATAGAGGTTTGTATTTATGGTACAGAGATTTATGGTCTGTTGGTTTATGAATAATGAAATTCTAATGTATAATTCTGGTCACTTAGTTATTTTATGTATTTAGCCAATGTTAAATATTTGTAACTCACAATGATATACCGCAAAAATTCCAGTGTTTTTATTGTTTCTTTTAAATGTTTGCATTGATCTGTAATCCTTGACTCCTTAAGAATGAGTATCCTGGTGGTAGTGACCTGATCTTGTATTGCTACAGTGGACCCCTCTATTTCTGTAAAGAAATTCACTTGATTTGATGAGGCAACTTGGTGGCTCAGTAGATGGAACACTTGCCATGTAGTCAGGTAGACCTAAGTTCAAATTTAGCCTCAAACACTTATTGTCTGTGTGACCTTGGGTCACATTTTTTCCAGCTCTGAAGTGGGGATCATTGTAGTACCTACCTTGCAGGATTATTGGAAGAATCAAATAAGGTAATATTTATAAAGTACTTAGTACAGTGCTTGGCACAATAGTAGGCATTCAATGAATGCTTCCACTCTCCCTTATTTAAAATTTAAAAAAAAATAATTTTTTATTGAGAACATGCTGGTTGAGTTCAGGTAGCGTTGTCCAAGGTCTTTGGAGGAGAGGTAGGATTTTCATGGTGGAAATAAGAGCAGGGTGGCATAAAGGAGGTGGAATTCTAGACAAAAGAACAGGTATGAGCAAAGGCAGAACAGCCACACAATAAGAATGGGAGGAAATAGTGTTTGGGGAATTGCCACAAACAATTCTAATAATAATCGATAACATGTATAGAATATTTTAAGGTTTGGGAAGATCTTTACGCATATCATTTCATTTGATCCTCACCACAACCCTGGAAGGTAGGTGTTATTATGATCTTCATTTTATAGATCAGGAAACAGACTGAGAAATGTTAAGTGGTTGATTTGCCCAAGATTACAGAGCCAGGAGGTAGCTAGGTGGTTTAGTGGATAGAATGCTGGGTCTGGAGCCAGAAAGACTTGAGTTCAAATCTGGATTCACATGGTTATTAGCTGTCTGACCTTAAGCAAGTCACTTAACCCCTGTTTGCCTTAATCCACTGGAGAAGGAAATAGCAAACCCCTCCAGTATCTTTGCCAAGAAAGCCCCATGGACAGTATTGGCACGCGATGGTCCATGGGGTCAGGAAGAGTCAGACCCAACGGAACTAGATGGAGCTGGTAAGTGTCTGAGACAGAACTGAATCCAGCTCATTCTGATTTTAAGTTCTGTTCGCTATCCAGTTTACAACCTAACTACTTCTAACCTGATTTGACCACTAATGAATAGTGTAAATATAGGAGAATGTTAGTGGCAAGGGTGTGCTGGATCCAGATCTTTCTTAGTCTCTCCGGAGAGCTGGTTAAGTTTTCAATGTGAACTTTTTCACCTCAGAAATCAGCAAATACTACAAATCAGGGCTTAATTTATTGTTTTATTGATTTCCTACCTCTAAGATTAAATTTCAAAGTGTATTGTTGGTCTCTCCTCCCCCCTCTTCCCCCAAGAGCTGGTTGTTAAATATTTACCACCATACTTCTCATTAGGAAATAAAGTTGGAATACTCTAAGAATTATGTGCATACTGCAAATTGCACATTAAATAACATTTTGTTTCCAATAGACCAGAGAGTGATCTCTTAGGGATCACCTTTTAGCTCCTGTATATTAATGAATTTCTAAGTGCCTGTAGCTCATCATGATCAGTCCCAGGGCCAAATTCTAAGGATATTTGGAATATTAGCTTGAAATTCTCCTACCCCATTCCTATTTACGGGTAGGATTGGAGGCGGGGGTTATTATTTCCCATTTTACAGATAAGGAAACTAAGGTTCAGAGCAGTAAAAGTAGCTTGCCTAGGTCACATAGCTAGTAAGAGGCGGAGCAGGCCCTCAAACCCTTATTTTTTTATGTCCTTTTTCCTCTACACCAGCTGAAGTCGTGGGAGTGGGTAGAATCATGGAAACAGAGAATACAGAAATTTAAAGGGAAGAAAGCCTATGCTAGAATCTCAAAAGATGGCCAAAAATGTGTAATGGAGACTAAAATGATAATAATGATAAATAAAGTAGTTATAATAATAAATAAATAAAATAGCTATAATAATAACTAAAATAACTTTAACTACAATAACATTTATGGTACGTAAATCACCTCATCTCTGTTATCTAATTTGGCTCAAAGGCATGTTGTTGTTTTATAAGTGGGTACAGAAGAGGTCTCTTTTTTAAGAGGGAATCCCTGACATGAAGGTGGCTGCTTGAACCATATTTAAGACTACAGGCAGGGTAAGTAGCTATGTAATGAGGATTCCATGAGACCAGGATGGATTCACCTCTCCCCTGGTCTCTGATACCTGAAATCATCCAAGTCAGAGAAGGGCTCTTTTATTCCACAATCAAGTAAGATGTAAAATGCTAACACTCCTATGATGAAGTAACATGTCAAGTGCACTGAGAGTGTATATTTTACAGAGAGGAGCTACGAAGGGCAACAAGGAAAGGAGGGAAGCAAAGGAAGAGAGAGCAGATGTCTCCAAATCCAGGAGACTGCAGGAGGTAGAGAAAGGCCATAAAATGGAGTTTTCCCATCCTTTTTTTCCCCTCAT